>JAIWQS010000172.1:0-132858 GCA_029891385.1 Erythroxylum novogranatense | reverse complement strand
TTAGTTTCTTTCATATAGGAAGTTTTTCAAAGGTCCAAGTTCCATTTTTTCTTTACTTTAATTCTTGTTTTATAGCACTTTGCCGATATTAATTTGCCTACTCAAAGTTTCAAGCTCGATTTGTCATATTAAAGTCGCAAGATAGCTTTTGTGAGACAAACTAAATTTTAAATAATCAAGATTTTGAGCCAAAGGATATGGCTTACCCAGAGCTTACTTGATTAACCAATTTTAAAGACGATTTTACCTTAGACAAATTTGTTGCCTAGTCTTAAAGATAAGGTAGTGTACGCCTCTTGTTGTGATATTCCATCTTGATTCACCGGATGTCAGATCGATCATTTGTCGAGGTTGGTCAGGAACTACTAAACTGGGGATGCTTCATCATTTTTAGTTTCTAAGAGATGACTCGCTTCATCCGCTGAGAACACAATTTTCCTACAACTCAAGGTTCGATATTGAAATGCTACCAAAATTTGGAATTGATGGACTAATTTAAGTTTGTATCATTATTTTCAATCCTGCAAAGAAATTTGTTTTCAAGAAACATGACATCTTTATAAACAAAATTTTGTTTGTTTATGGATCGTTAACCTTTAACCTTTTTACTCCGCTGATATCTAACAAAGATTCAAGGTTTAGATCAATCTCAAATTTGTTTTTAATTATTGGTTTAAAGTGCACATAATAAAGGCATCCAAACACTCTATAAATGTTTTATCAAGGTAAATTTTCCAAGTAGAGGGCTTTTACCATTCAATTTGCTAGATGACACGATATTTGCTAGGTGTGTTGTTAAAATGCACTCACCCCAAAATTTTAATGAAAGATTTGCTCGAAACGAAGAGCTCGAGCTATCTCAAGTAGATGTCGATGCTTCCTTACCACAATGTCATTTTTGTAGCATGTAAGTACAAGAACTTTGTCCAAGGATTCCATTCGTTAAAAAATCCCAATCAGCCCGCATTTAGTAAAATATTTTTCTAAAATTGATTTTTATTATCTCAAGAAATACAACAAATCATGAGACAACGTCATATTTAAATCTAAAAAAGATTCAAGTGCTCTGCTCAGAATCATCAACTATCGTCAGAAGTAATGACATCCCAAACTAGATGTAGTCTTATATGGTCCCCAGATACCAAGTGAACAAGATCAAACGAATTACTTGAAATATTATAACTCACAGAAAAAGTTTTCGCTTGCTTAGCTCTAAAGCAAGGCTCATAATGTTTATTTATTCTATCAATAAACATATTAAAAAATAGTGAAATAAAAGATAACTTTCCAAAAGAAACATGTCCAAGGCATCTATATCAAATAGTACTAGAACAATCTAATCTTAAACTAATAGCAACATGTTCGCTAGTATTCTGACAATAGTAAAGTGTCCTCAAGGATAAAATAATCAAGAGCAATGTTTGTGAACATTTTAAATCGTGATTTAATTTACTTATAAATAAAAGATCACATCTAAAGGATGGAATACATAAAACATTCTTCGCTTTTATGTTCAAGATTAAACAAGTTTCCTCGAGAGTCAATCTCCAAACGACTTCCATTTGGGAGTCGCACTGGTGAAGCATCTTTTATAACTTTAGTATTTGAGAGACAATTTTGATTAAAAATCATATTTTTCAACACTCCACTGTCAGTTATCCAATTTAAAGAATCAATAATTGCCTTACTAGCAAAATTTGTTGCACTTTTCGATTTATCACACAGAGACATCAAGTAATCATATTGCTCCTAACTCATTTACAAACCTTTTTCTCGGTCTCCTTCATTGCTTGTTGATGTTTGATTGATCGAATGACCTTGGTTTGGTCTCACCCTTTTATTTTCAACCTTCTTATTCCCTTTCCACCAATCAAGATAACCTTTACACTTGAAGCAATCATCAGAGAGATGTCCAAAGCATTTTGGCTCATTCAGGGTCCTTGACCTGCTGTCCTACAAGAGTAAATTTTACTATAAGGCCACAGCCTCAGGGGCCCTAGCAATAGAAATATTCCGTTGTTTTTCTTCTTTATTAACAAATGCATAGGTTTTGTTGATGCTTGGTAGAGGTTCCGTGCTTAATATATGTAACTTGATGACACTAAAGTGATGGTTAGTCCAGTCAGAAAATTATGGAGTTCCTCACCTTCACGTTCTGCCAATAGTTCCTTAGTCACATCGTACGTACACTCTGGGATATTCGAATGGTTAGCAAGTTGGTCCTACAAAGTTTTCAACTTAGTATAATAGGTAGCTACAAAAAGATCTCGCTATTGCATTAAGGCCAATTGACACCTTAACTAATGAATCCAAGGAGCATTACCAATTGCAAATATCTCGAGATCGCCTAAATTTCTCGCGTAATCATCATATGCAATTGTAGAGAGGAGATCAACAACAGAATTAAAATCTAGGATATCACCATGGAGTTGCATTCGTGTCAAGCTTCATGTAAGGTTGGATTATCGATTGATTTGATGATGGTTCCATATATAAAACCAAGTTTGCTTTTGGCTCAAGTCCTACCTTCATGGCCCGTCATCAAATTCCATAGTTTTCCATTAAAAGACAACTAATCAAGGTAGAACCTCGACGATCAAATGAATCGAGATAGTATGGGAAAGAAATCAATTCTATGGATTGGAAAGATCGATTATGCGAACGATCTTTTTCCCCGCCATCTCATAGGTAGTTTTGTTGTCGGTTGATTGCTCTAGACTTAGTTAAAGGTATCAAGACCGCTTTGATACCATGATAAGAAAAGGTTGGAAAAAATAAAGTTAATGGATTTATTAGCTCATCAACTAATATACACACATAAAGAGGTTAGCTTACAAAGGAGTCACGCTTAGTTAAGAAACTTTATACCTAAAAGTTAGCTTACTTCGTAATACAAACAATCAACTAACAATAGGATATCTGAATTAATAAGGAATAAATTACAATAATATCACAACTATATATACAACAAGATATTATCTTATCATTTATACACCAAGATATTATCCTTCGACATTTTACTTTATACCATTATAGTGATTTGATAACTAATTTCTAATTCTAATACGCTTAAGAAAATAGTTTATTTGAAATATTAACAAATAATATATTAATAATTGCAAAGTGTTGAGATAATAAGAAAAGAAACACAAAGTGCATAAAAATTTGATTTAGCACGAGAGGAAAGAATTATTAAAAAGTAAAGGTGGGTCTTTGAGTAACTGGCACAATTATTATTATTATTTTTTGAACGGTAACGATTACGCTCAGCGCATATTATTAGAGTCAATTACTAAAACATCATACAAAAAAGAAGGAGGACATACCCCCCACTCAAAACCAGACATAGAATTAGTCGCCATAGCTATGATATGAGCGACATGATTCGTTGGCTTTTGAACAAACGCAAAAAGAGATAAAAGAGAGCTCCTGAATGAGAGCCTTACAATCATTTATAATCATGGAAAAATATGAAGAAAAACTATGCGTAGATGTCAAAAACTGGGTAACCACCTGACAGTCTGTTTCCACACATATTGGGAAAAAGCTAACGATTTGATCCAGCTCAAGGCTTCCCGAAAGCAAAGCACTTCGCCTACTTGTGGGTCTCCCCAACCTATAATTGTCATCAATTTGCCAGCACAATTTTTTCCTTGAGAGTTTCTGATAATCATACCAAGACTATAATACTCGTTCTCCAACAAAGCCACATCAACGTTACATTTAAAATGAGATGGGGCTTGGGCCTCCCAACAAGCTAGAAAGGAAGAAAGTCGTGATGTGAGAACAATAGATGAAACTTTTGCTGTCTTCCATTATGTCAACACCGTCCTTGCTCGACTAAGGATAAACCTATGAGGATGAGTACGTGATTCCCACACTACTTCATTACGATAAAGCCATAGACTCCATATAAGCATAAATATCTCATCCTGTTGTGATTGTGGGTAAGACGTGATGACACCCCGAAGCCATTCATTCAAAGAGGAATTAATTTGCCAGCCCATGTTCGATAACAACCACACTGATTGAGCAAATTCACAGGTATAAATAACATGAAAGGTTGTTTCCGTATCCTTAGCGCAAATAGGACATATGTCATCTACAAGCATGTGGCGTCCTCTTAAGGTGGCCCTGCAAGGAAGTATGTTACGTATAATGCGCCAAATGAGGATTTGAACTTTACCTGAAACTTGAACCTTCCAGATTTTATCCCACGGGAAGTCCTCAACTCGAAAGTTTTCATTTGCCATCTTTGTGCCGAGTCTGTAACCTTCTTTGACTTGGTACTCGCCTTTCCTATTTTTTGTCCATACCCAATCATCCGAAATACTCGATAAAACCAACGAAATTTGTAAATAAGGTACGATCGCGTCGGATAAAAGTATTTCGCATCAAAGGTTCATTCCATCTACGATCAATCATAAGATCGCTAACCATATTCAAATTCCAATCTTATAAAATTCCTTCGAATAGTAGAGTCCCCATCATCCATTATTCAGAATCCCGCCATATATTGATAGTAACTCCATCCCAACGCGCTTTACATCCCTCAGTAATAAAATGGGTCGGTTGATATATACTTCACCAAATCGACTTGGATCGTTGCCTATAGATGCTGAGAGAAATCCATAATTTGGGAAGTATCTAGCCTTCAGGATTTTTGTGGCCAAGGAAATGGGGTATTTAAGCAACCTCCATCCTTATTTGGCTAATAAAGCAAGATTAAACTGCCGCAGGTCTCGATATCCTAATCCTCCAAAACCTATGGAATCAAGGCGTGCTTCCACGAAGCCACTTAATACCAATGTTATCTTGGCCTCCATTATGCCAAAAGAAGCTATTCATCAAACTTTCCAATTCCTTACATGTATCAATAGGTAATAGAAAGAGGGACATAACGTAGTTTGGCATAGCTTGCGCCACCGTTCTCAATAAAGCATCCTTACCTGCTTCTGATAACAATTTGGCCTTCCAACCCTCCAACCTCCGAGTTAATTTTTCCACCACATAGTGAAACACCTGTTTTTTATTTCTTCCAATAACAGCTGGCATTCCCAAGTAACTGTGATGACTTTCCTGTTTATTAACACCCAAAATCTGGCAAACCGAGCTTCTGATTGTCTCTTCTGTATTAGGGGTAAAAGAAACCCCTGATTTTGAGAGGTTAATTTTTTGCCCTGAACCGGTCTCATATATGTGTAGGCACTCTTTCAGGTTGAAAGCTTCTTCTCTTCATACAAGTAAAGAAAAGAGCATCGTCGTAAAAAAAAGGTGAGATACCGTAATGGCTCCTCTCATGACTAGAGTACCGTGTATATGCCCTTGTGTTTGATAATGAGATAGAATGACCGACAAACCTTCCGCACATAGTATAAAAAGATATGGTAAAAGGGGGTTTCCTTGACAAAGGCCCCTACTTGGAATTGAAGGTCCATACTCTTCAGCTCCATGGATACAAGAATAGGATACAGACGTGACTATCCTCATAATTCTGGTAACCCATAACTCAGCAAAACCCAACTTCAACATAATTGATCTCAAATATGCTCATTCAATTATGTCATATGCTTGCTCATGTCCATTTTAAGGCAAGAAAACCTCGTTGACCTCGAAGTTCTCCTTTAAGGAGTGAAATAATTCATACGCCATTATTATGCTATCTCGCAATTAGTTGGTTTGGAATAAACGCACTTTGGGTATCGTGAATAACCTCATGCAAAATGTGTTTTAGTCTATTAGCCATCACCTTGCAAACAACCCGATCGGTGACATTGCTTAACGAGATAAGATGCAGATCGACAATTGTCTCCGAATTTTCTTTTTAGAATAAGAATCAAATTAGTACGGCTCTGTTTCGCATCGATCGTTTCCATTCGTGCACTTCAAACACTCATTAGTGACATCCATTTCTATTATATCCCAAAATGTTTGAAAAAGCCCGATTAAAACCATCGTGTCCCGGGATTTTTGTGGGTGCATGGAGAAAAGTGCTTGTCGCATTTCCTCTCAAAGATAAGGAGCCAATAATAGTTCATTATGTAGAGGCTAACTTTAGACTCTTTTAGTTCGAGGGTTAATAATGGGATTGGATGGAACGTAACACACTTCCATCGCTTGTTTGAAGATTTTATAATAGAATGGAATAAACTAGGATGTAAGCGAGGGTTTTATGTTACGCTCCATTTCATCTTAAATAATGAAAATAAGAAACCTCCGATTTGGGGAGTTTAGGATGGGCGTAAACTAATAAATACATACTACCTAATATATCCTCAATAATTGTTCTTAATATCAACTTTGACTAAATCATAACATTAATATATTAAATAGAATATAGTAATATTTAATATAATAAATTTTATTAAATAAATAATAATAATTTTTTATATTATTAATAATAAATTATATATATTTAAAATTTATTTATTTATTTATTTTATTTATATAGGAAATATATAAAACAATTAAATAATATATATATATATATATTTATATTTCATTAATAAAAATATATTAAAAATTATTCTTGTTTGTATATATTTCTATATAAATAAAAATATAAATAAATTATTTTAAATATAAAAATTTTAATAGAAAAATTATTAAATAATTAATAATAATAATTTTATAATTAATAATAAATTGTATATAATTACAAAATAAATAAAATTTTATTAATAAAAATAAAAATAATATTTAAAAATTATTCTTTGATTGTTTGTATATATTTCTATATAAATAAAAATTAAAAATTATTTATATATATAAATCACATAAAATAGAATAGAATAGAATAAAATATATTAAATAATTAATAATAATAATTTACATAATTAATAATAAATTGTATATAATTAATAAAAATTTAATAAAAAATTTATTGATGAAAATAGAAAATATGTAAAAAATTTTTAATTGTTTGTATATATTTGTATATAAATAAATTATTTTTAATATAAATCACATAAAATAAAATAAAATATATTAATATTTTATATAATTAATAATAAAATAATAAATCTCCTGCAACAATCATTTTAATATAAGGGTATAAAATCATTTATTATACATTACATTTCATTATATCTATCTTCCAAACAATATTTTACTACATTACATTATGAACCATTCCATCATTCCCAATAATTTTTACTATATTACATTTCATTTTATTATAAACCATTCCATTCCCTTCTATTATATTCCATTAATTAACATCCAACCAAACAGTAAAACAACCATTTTAATATAAGGGTATAAAAATCATTTATTATACATTACATTTCATTCCATCTATCTTCCAAACAATATTTCACTATATTACATTATGAACTATTCCATCATTCCCAACAATTTTTTACTATATTACATTTCATTATATTATAAACCATTCCATTCCCTTCTATCCTATTCCATTAATTAACATCCAACCAAACAAGCCTTAGATTCCACGTTCTGTAACAGAGGACCTGGATCACCGTCGGAAGAGGAGAAAAGATCTTGGTAGTAATTCAGTATCAACTCCAGTAATCCTGATTCCCAATCAACCCACTCTCTATTAGCATTCTGAAGGCGAGAAATTTGATTCTTACGGTGTTTGTGTGATGCCATCACATGAAAAACTCTAATATTTGAATGTCCCTCTGCTAACCAATGCTGTTTCGATCGTTGTTTCCAATGTACTTCATGTTGTAATAGCATATCCCCATATTGTTTTTTGGTGGAACGCAGTAAATCCATATCCAGAATGGGTTGGCTTCGCAAGAAAGCCAATTCACGTTTTATCTTGTGAAGACTGTTGTGGAATTTCTGATTATGAGATTGTGCCCAAGACTGTAAATGATGGGAGCAACTAGTGAGTCGATCTTGAAGAGACCCAAAGCGACCCTTTGTCCATTCTTTACATATCTGTTGTTTACAATCACCCTCGAGGATTCATTTGGATTCAAAACGAAATCTCTTCTGCACATAACGCTTCAGATTAACACCTATGGACAGAAAGATGGGGAGGTGATCAGAGAACGCTGATCGTAAGACGTAAGTCGTGGCCATTGGAAACATGGAGGACCAAGATGTTGTCCCCATCGAGCGATCTAGACGCTCCCGCACTAGTGCGCATCCATCCCTACAATTTTCCCAGGTGAAGCGTGGTCCCTCGAAACCCAAGTCATGAAGATGGCATTCAGATAAAGCCGCACGGAAACCCTCCATCAATGAATTAGGACGATAGTTATTCCCTTGTTTCTCTGATAAAAACATAATGTTATTGAAATCTCCTATAACACACCAGGATAGCGTAGACTGATCAAAAGATTGCATATATAAGTCATGAAAATAGTTTATTTGTAAAATATAAACAAAAGACTGTGTATAAATGATGTTCTTATCTTTATCTTAGTGAAGTGGGAAGTCTTGTATGTTGTTGTTGTTGTTGATCGGAGGAGGAGGAGTTGGAATCAATGATCCGAGAACTGCATCAGTCATCTACCAAAAACCGCATCAAGATCGATCGAAGTACGGGGTTTAAATACCTGGCGGTGCAGGTGATTCCAAAAATACCATGATTCCTGTAATTTTCGTTTTCTAGGACCTATTTGCAAAAAAAATTAACCTAAAAATCTACCCAACCCCTCATTTGACCTACTGCTACTCTCTCTTCTTCTCTCTTCTACGCTCCTCGTCTGCCTCCACCGTCCTCGTCCGCCAGATTAAATGAGTCCAGTCGCTCTCCGTCACGTTCTTGCCCTCCTTGTCCGGATCTGGACTCCGTGGTCTTCTCGTCCGTCTGTGGAGTCTTGACTCGTTTCTTCTCCCTCGCGTCGTCGCGTTGCCGCTCGGTCCTCCACGCCCGACAGCTCGGTTCTCCTCGAGTCGTCGGTCCTCCACCGCCGCCAGCAGCCTTTGGCCTTGTCCGTCTGTCCTCCGACGCCAACCCGAGCCTACCCGACATCGACTCTAGATCTGTGAAGACCGAATGTATTGTTTTATTTTTCATGGATTTTTAGATTAATTGCTTCGCTATTGTGTTGGTTGTTGGATAATGGTAGATTTGTTGTTAAAAATCGATGACGATGGATTTGTGGTTGTTGGGAATTTCTTCGCATTTTTGCGATGGATACCGATGATGAATTGATGATGGATTTGGGTTGAAGGAGATGTGGTGAACTATTGAACCGTTGAAGTGAAGTTGTGTAAAAATGTAAATGGTGAAGGTGATTTGGTTGAAATGTTGAATGGCATTCTTGAAGTGAACTTGACATTTGCATTTTGGTTTTGACATTTTGGATTATGGAAGTTGATTTTGGATTTAGGCATTGAATTGATCTGAATGTCTCATTGGAAAATAAATTTAGAATTGTAATTGTGATTGAATTGTTGAATTGTGGATGAATGAGATTTATTTTAATTTGTGCAATTGAATTTGAGATTGAGTTTGATAATTTGATAATCAAAATCAAATTAACATTTAAACCTAATTTTAATTTTAAAATTGATAATCAAATGTGAAATAAATAATTAAATGTAAGTTTGTAAAATTAATAATCAAAATCAAAAATTGAAAAAACTTAAATTATTAATTGACATATTGTTAATATTTGTTATATGGTAATTCTTTTTATATTTGGGTATTGAATTTTGATAAATAATTAGTTAAGTATAAATTTGGGTATTTGGGAATTGGAATTTAATTGAATTAGAATGGATTTGAATTGAATTATAATAGAATAGAATTGAATTAGAATGTAAATTAAATTAGAATTGAATTGAATTGTAATGAAATTGAATGGAATTGGAATTTGAATGTGGATTGAAAATTGATTGAATGGAAATGAAATTATGAAAGTTTTGTAATTGTTAGGATTGGAAATTGTTGTTAATGGAATGAATGGAAATGAAATTATGAATGTTTTGTAATTGTTAGGATTGGAAATTGTTGGGAATGGATTGAATGGAAATAGAATTATGAATGTTTTGTAATTGTTAGGATTGGAAATTGTTGGGAATGGATTGAATGGAAATGGAATTATGAAAGTTTTGTAATTGTTAGGATTGAAAATTGTTGGGAATGGATTGTTTGGAAATGGAATTATGAATGTTTTGAAATTGTTAAGATTGAGAATTGTTGGAATTGAATTGAATGGAATGGAATTGAATTGAATGGATTGGATTGGATTGGATTGCATTGGATTGGATTGAATTGAATTGAGTTGATTTGAATTGAATTGGATTGGATTGGATTGGATTGGATTGGATTGGATTGGATTTGATTGGATTGAATTGAATTGGATTGGATTAGATTGAATTGAATTGGATTGAATTGAATTGGATTGGATTGAATTGAATTGGATTTGATTGAATTGGATTGAATTAAATTGAATTTGATTGGATTGGATTGGATTGAATTGCATTGGATATGATTGGAATTGAATTGAATTGAATAGAATGGAATTGAATTGGAATTGGAATTGGAATTGAATTGAGTTGAATTGAATTGGATTGGATTGGATTTAATTTATTTGAATTGGATTAGATTAAATTGAATTGAATTGAATTTGATTGAATTGGATTGGATTGGATTGGATTGGATTGGATTGAATTCAATCCAATTGAATAGAATTGAATTGGATTGGATTGGATTGGATTGGATTGAATTGAACTGAATTGGATTGGATTTGATTGGATTGTTTTGAATTGAATTGGATTGGATTGGATTGGATTGAATTGGATTTGATTTGATTGGATTGTTTTGAATTGAATTGGATTATATTGAATTGAATTGAATTTGATTGGATTGGATTGGATTGAATTGCATTGAATTTGATTGAATTGAATTGGATTGAATTGAATTGGATTGAATTGAATTGGATTGGATTGGATTGGATTGAATTAAATTGAATTTGATTGGATTGGATTGGATTGAATTGCATTGGATATGATTGGAATTGAATTGAATTGAATAGAATGGAATTGAATTGGAATTGGAATTGGAATTGAATTGAGTTGAATTGAATTGGATTGGATTGGATTTAATTTATTTGAATTGGATTAGATTAAATTGAATTGAATTGAATTTGATTGAATTGGATTGGATTGATTGATTGAATTCAATCCAATTGAATAGAATTGAATTGGATCGATTGGATTGGATTGGATTGAATTGAACTGAATTGGATTGGATTTGATTGGATTGTTTTGAATTGAATTGGATTATATTGAATTGAATTGGATTTGATTTGATTGGATTGTTTTGAATTGAATTGGATTATATTGAATTGAATTGAATTGAATTGAATTTGATTGGATTGGATTGGATTGAATTGCATTGAATTTGATTGAATTGAATTGGATTGAATTGAATTGGATTGGATTGGATTGGATTGAATTAAATTGAATTTGATTGGATTGGATTGGATTGAATTGCATTGGATATGATTGGAATTGAATTGAATAGAATGGAATTGAATTGGAATTGGAATTGGAATTGAATTGAGTTGAATTGAATTGGATTGGATTGGATTGAATTTATTTGAATTGGATTAGATTAAATTGAATTGAATTGAATTTGATTGAATTGGATTGGATTGGATTGGATTGGATTGAATTGAATTCAATCCAATTGAATAGAATTGAATTGGATTGGATTTAATTGGATTGGATTGGATTGAATTGAATTGAATTGGATTGGATTTGATTGGATTGTTTTGAATTGAATTGAATTATATTGAATTGAATTGAATTTGATTTGATTGGATTGGATTGGATTAAATTGCATTGAATTTGATTGAATTGGATTGGATTGGATTGGATTGGATTGGATTGGATTGAATTGAATTTGATTGAATTGAATTGGATTGGATTGAATTGAATTGAATTCAATTGGGTTGAGTTGAGTTGAATTGAATTGAATTGGATTTGATTGGATTGTTTTGAATTGAATTGGATTATATTGAATTGAATTGAATTGGATTGGATTGGATTGGATTGAATTAAATTGAATTTGATTGGATTGGATTGGATTGAATTGCATTGGATATGATTGGAATTGAATTGAATTGAATAGAATGGAATTGAATTGGAATTGGAATTGGAATTGAATTGAGTTGAATTGAATTGGATTGGATTGGATTTAATTTATTTGAATTGGATTAGATTAAATTGAATTGAATTGAATTTGATTGAATTGGATTGGATTGGATTGGATTGAATTCAATCCAATTGAATAGAATTGAATTGGATTGGATTGGATTGGATTGGATTGAATTGAACTGAATTGGATTGGATTTGATTGGATTGTTTTGAATTGAATTGGATTATATTGAATTGAATTGGATTTGATTTGATTGGATTGTTTTGAATTGAATTGGATTATATTGAATTGAATTGAATTGAATTGAATTTGATTGGATTGGATTGGATTGGATTGAATTGCATTGAATTTGATTGAATTGAATTGGATTGAATTGAATTGGATTGGATTGATTGGATTGAATTAAATTGAATTTGATTGGATTGATTGATTGAATTGCATTGGATATGATTGGAATTGAATTGAATAGAATGGAATTGAATTGAATTGGAATTGGAATTGAATTGAGTTGAATTGAATTGGATTGGATTGGATTGAATTTATTTGAATTGGATTAGATTAAATTGAATTGAATTGAATTTGATTGAATTGGATTGGATTGGATTGGATTGGATTGAATTGAATTCAATCCAATTGAATAGAATTGAATTGGATTGGATTTAATTGGATTAGATTGGATTGAATTGAATTGAATTGGATTGGATTTGATTGGATTGTTTTGAATTGAATTGAATTATATTGAATTGAATTGAATTTGATTTGATTGGATTGGATTGGATTAAATTGCATTGAATTTGATTGAATTGGATTGGATTGGATTGGATTGGATTGGATTGGATTGAATTGAATTTGATTGAATTGAATTGGATTGGATTGAATTGAATTGAATTCAATTGGGTTGAGTTGAGTTGAATTGAATTGAATTGGATTTGATTGGATTGTTTTGAATTGAATTGGATTATATTGAATTGAATTGAATTTGATTGGATTGGATTGGATTGAATTGCATTGAATTTGATTTGATTGGATTGGATTGGATTGGATTGAATTGAATTGAATTTGATTGAATTGAATTGGATTGGATTGGATTGGATTGGATTGGATTGGATTGAATTGGATTGAGCTGAGTTGAATTGAATTGAATTGAATTGAATTAAATTGAATTTGATTGAATTGAATTGGATTAGATTGAATTGAATTAAATTGAATTTGATTGAATTGAATTGGATTGGATTGGATTGGATTGGATTGAGTTGAGTTGAATTGAATTGAATTGAATTGGATTTGATTGGATTGTTTTGAATTGAATAGAATTGTTTTGAATTGAATTGAATTGTATTTGAATTGAATTAAATTGGATTGGATTGAAATGGATTAGATTGAATTGCATTGAATTGAATTTGATTGAATTGGATTGATTAGGTTGAATTGAATTGAATTGAATGTTTGAATTGTTACCTTTGTGCATATTGTCATTATGCATCAAATTATGTGTTATTCATTTTGTGTACAGATAAATGGAAGGAAGTTCAAATATTCCCATCAATCTAGTTCAGAAGATATGATCGAAGACCCTCTTACCATAGATATGTACGACGCCTGTAGGTCATTCCTATTTACACCCTCGATAAGGGTGCGCTATGAACAAACACTAATACTCCACATGGCATCCAAAATCATAAAGCATTAATATGAAATCCACTAATTTTGAAACCATAAATTCTCATTTCATAACCTCAAAGTAGTTAATTTACACAACCGGCATTTTCTCGACATTACTCCAAAAGAAAATCAAACAAAAGCTAGCTAGTCATCCCTAAAAAGTGTCACCGACCGACATGTGCCATTACTTCTCTTGCCAACACAATCTACACGGCGAAAAAGTCTCCTGAGCTATGAGTCTACGATCTCGGTCTGAAAAATAATTTGCAATTTTGGGTGAGTTTATGAACTCAAGGAGAACCATCATCGATGGTTCACCCAATTCATGCATATACACGTAATTCACATAGTTATATCACTCAAACACATTCGTAAATACCACATGATTATCATGTTATCGATCAAAGAAACCAATTCAAATGCACATGAAATGTGTATGAGACGCTTTTCAATTTAATTCATTGTTGTGACCAGAAGCAGCCAACGAGAGCTTTAAGCTCAACGCCCGTGATACCAAAACCCTTTTTAGTCATACACTTTATCAAAGATCACATGTCAAATAATATTTATCAATTAGGGCCTCAATCGCTTATTTTAATTTAAGACTCGATTGGGTTTTTCAAAAAAATCATAATGAGTTTTAACATCGCAATGGATCGCTTACAGCATACTACCCTCATGGTCGCGGGCTCGGATATCACCGTCGATGTCGGGTTCGGGTCTCGCGGGAGTGGGGTGCTACATACAATGATCCAGCTTGGGCTCACGTTGATGTGGTTCCCGGTCAAAAGAATCATACTATTTGATTGTTTTGTAACAAGCATTTGAAAGGTGGAGGAATCACCCGATTGAAAAGACATTTAGCTGGGGTTAAAGGAGATGTGGAAGCGTGTAAAAGAGTAAGTCATGATGTGAAGTGGCAGATGAAGACATTGCTTGAAGAACATCAATTTGAGAAAGATAGAAGAGAAAGATTGAATCTTGAAATTGGTAGTGGAAGTTCATTTCCCGGTTTCCGTGGTGATTATGGAGATGTTCAAGGTGGAAGTGGTAGTGGTACTGGTAGTGGTGCTGGTAGTGTTCCATCTCGCCAGGATCCCGTATAACTGAAGTGAGGAAGAGAAGAAGGCAATGCTGGTTTCTTTGCACCACGAACAACTCCTGAGCCCAACCTTCAATTCGTAGTGCAATCGCATACAAGAGATGCTCCTGAATGTGGATATGGCGGTAGCTAGATGGTGGTATGATCTGAGTTCGTCATTTAATGCTTCTCAATCATATTATTATCAACCTATGATAGATGCCATAGCCTCTTATGGTCCAGGATACAAAGGTCATCGGTTGATGACTTAAGAGTAAACTTTTGAGTTGTCTTGTATGCGAAATGAGAGCTTATTTAATTTGAACGAAGAGTGAATTGGGGTATTAATGGATGCTCAATTATGTGTGATGGTTGACGAATAGGAGACAAGAGCCTATCATAATTTTTTGGTTTATTGTTTTAATGGCTCTATGTTTTAAAATCGATTGATGCATCCGCATGATTAGAAATCTTGATAATTTGTTTGGGATATTTGATGAAGTTGTGAATGAAGTAGGGTGGAAAACATTGTTTAGTTTATTATCGACAATGATTCCGCTTATAAAGCTTATTGACAGGATAAGGTTGCAGATACCTATAATTCCTTTTATTGGACTCCTTGTGTTTGCACATTGCATTGACTTAATCTTTGGAGGATATAGGGAATCCTAGGTATTTTCCTGTTTTGATGAGACCATGCGAATGCAAAAGGTGACAAATTTTATTTATAATCGTGCATGGTTTTAAATTTGATGAGAACGGATTTACCAATGGTAGGAATTTGTGTCGCCTCTTTGTGACAAGATTTACGACAAATTTCTTATCACTTGATCTTTTCTTTCGTTGAGTGTGGAGTTAAGGCAAATGTTTACTGTTGATAAGTGGGTTGCATCTCAAAGATGCTAGGTCTAATCTTTGGAATGGAAGTTTGTAGTATCATCTTGGAAGATAGGAATTTTGGTCGCAATGTCAATTCGTTATCCGAGTTTGTGAGCCATTGGTGAGGTACTTGGTTGGTGATAGTGAAGAAAAGCCAACAATGGGTTATATTTTGATGCAATTGAGAGAGAATCGGAAGCAATCGAGCCAATCAAACATAGGCCTTCTTTATACCAACCATATATCTCAATCATTAATGAGAGAAGGAAAAGACAACTTTCTTCTCCATTGTTTGTATTGGGCCATTTTGAATCCCAACAGGTATTTTAGCCTTGGATGTTGAAAAGCAAGTTGAAGTTAGTAGAGGAATGCTTATGACAATTACAACAATTGTTTCTCACGACTCAATGCAAATTGCTTTAACCACACAAATGGAGGCTTATAAGTACTCTTATGGAGATTTTGGAATGTCGGTTGCGATTCAACAAAGAGGACTTCTTTTTCCGTATTACTTATTTCATATTTCTTATTTGTTGAAATTTATTTATCACTTTATTTTGTTTATAACACTACTTTTGTTTTCTTATAACTTGCGCCGCTTAGTGGGATCTTTTGGATGTAGTGTTCCGATTCGAGAAAGTTTGCGATTCAATTTTAAGTCGATGTGTAAGTCTGTTGGGTGTGAACTAAATCAGAAGACATTCAATTTATCCATTCCAAGAAAAGGAATATATCGGGCGTAAGAGGTTGAATGACTTGGTTTTGTTCGTTATAATTTAAAGCTTGGAAAGATGCGTTATTTTCATTATTTTAATTATTAATTTTATATAATTTCTTATAATTTTCTAATAATTAAATGTAATTGTTTACTAGGACTCTTAAGTAGACAAGTTGTTCAAATGATCCAATTACAATTGATAATATTGATATTTTGGCGGATTGAGTTTACGAAGAACCTAATTTAGTTGATGTGAGTGATTTGAATGTGGAAGATGATCTTGGATGGGAAAGCATTGATATGTCGTTTGGTGCATTAAATTTGAATGATGATGATGATGAAGCTCCTCTCAATGATGAAATTTTGTACTAAATGATTAGTGGGAATCGGTCTTGATTCAATGGTGTCCGCCTTTGACGATTGAACTTGAGTTTTTATTTTTCCTCTTCTTTTAATTTTACTTGTATTTGATAATTGATGTTTATGTTAAATTATATGTATGTAATGTAAATGTAATATTTTTGTTTGAGTTCAACTTCTACTGATTGCTTATTCGTCATCAACTTTTTTGTAATGGGTTATTATTCTTTTATCGGATGTTTTGAATCTTTTGATGTAAATATGTAATATTATTTATTATAATGATAAAATTGTATGATTGTAATATTTTAAATGCTTTGTATTATTCTTAATTTTATAATTATATGATGATGATTGTCTTTATTTATATTAATTGTGGTTATTATTTATATGTAAAATATTTACAAATTATTGTTATTTCAAATTAATTGTCATTATTATTTATTATTAAGAGTTTTTAAAGTATGGTTGATGTAAGCGATGAACCCAGTAAAGTATATACAACAGTATAATATATCAATATAATTATTTTGCATTTTTAAAAGTTTAGGGATTATTTTATAAATTTAAAAATATCCCGAAGCAGATCTTAATCTAAATTGAATGCAGATCGTTCGCCCAGTAAATTCAATTGATGCATCGAATCCTGATTTAGGTATTCATAACGTTAGTTGGAATAGACATTTTAATTTTCTGCTTAAACGTAATTAATTATTTGTAAGATAAACGACAAATGAGACGGGGCCCGCAGGAGCTAGTAAAGGTACCGTCGCGATAGACGTTATTAGGCCGGACTACAGTTGAACAAAATAATTTTACACAAAAGTGTAAAATGAAGACACAAACTGATAAGTAACACTCTTGGCCGATTGTAACCGTCACCGATCAGCTTCCCTCGAAACCCGCCGGCTCAAGCAATCGAGACGACAAAGAGTTTGTGAACGATGGATTTATTGGAGCTTTGGGCGGCCCTCGGTCCAGGACTTGCCGGAGTCGTGTTCGGCGTCGGATGGTGGTTGTGGGTCGACGCCATCGTTTGCAGCTCCGTCAAAATCTCCTTCGTTCACTACCTTCCAGGTGCCGTCTCTTTTTCTCTCGTGTTGTGTGCGTATAAAAAGTATCATGTGTTTGACTGTTTGGGGATTGGATTTATGTGTTTGTTATCGCAGGTATCTTTGCGACCATTGCAGCTTTGATGTTCAATTGCGTTAGAAAAGCGGATATCGATTACTCTCCTTACGAAGAAGGTGAATGGAGGTAACGGCTTTTTAATCTTCGACCCTTTTTTTGTTTGGTTCTACTTCTACATTATCTTTTTGCTCGGTGGATTTTGTCTGAATTGCTTGGTTTTTAATTCGGTGAAGGTATATGCTCTCTGCTTGCTAAATTGCAAAACCTAAAACTAACGATCTAGACATCTAGTCTTTAATTTCTCATTAGACTGGAAATAGTTGATGAAAATTCTGGCTTCCTTATTTTTCTTTGGATGAATGAGAATGCATTATTTTGACTGGGGTTTCTCTGGTCTCTGTTATGCAAAACTAGCAACAAACAGGTGAATTTGGTTATTTGATAAACCTGGGAGTGTATTGGCCCTTCATCGTATGCAAAGTGCTGTTAGATTTTGTCTTCATACATAGGTAGTTGGTCATTTGAGTTGGCATACTAGCTGTATTAAGAAATTGTTTTGTGATACAGTTGACCCGTGTGCAGTTGTTGGAGGAAGAAGTTCTGTACAAGATGATTAATTGCAGAGAAAATTGGAGGACAATATTGTTGAGACGGTGTTACCTATTATGCTTGTCACTTGTTCATCATTTTAGACTCACAACAGTCTGCTGTGTTTGAGTTTTTCCACCTTGTCACTAGCTAACAGGGCAACTAATCGTAATCTAGGTTAGCTCTGATGTTGGCCTTGTGTTGACCTAACCATCTACTGCTTGGGATTGGGTTGGTTGACTGCGATCTGCTGTTAAAATTAGCCTTTAGAGTTTGACTAATAGTATGTAGCAGATAAATGAAACAAGTCCTAATTACGCCTGTTAAAACTGGGTACCTTTTGAAGGTAGTTCTATTTCCTTCGCGGTCAAGAGTGCTTAATTTCTTTTTTCTAATTTGACAAGTCACTCAGTTATTCCAATACCCAAAAAATATAGGCTTATCATTTAACCAAGCTGAATTTGAAGTCAACCGTAAAATATATAATCTTACTATGAGTCCACTCACATCAGAACTACCAAATGTTCTCTTTCTTATTTCTGAATTAAAACTTGCACGCTTTTCAATCTTCACTTTCGTTTTTTGTTCACTTGAGTTGTTGTACATGTTTTGTACAGTAATGACTGGTTTTGTAACCTTACAAGTATTACATTTTGCTTTTACTATCTTAATTAAAACTGGTTTTGAAATATTAAGGGCTTCAAATTCTTGTTATTTCTCTCGATAATCCTTTCTTTTGTCAAATGATGGCACAGATTGAAGCTCTGGCTTTTCTTTGCTTATGTTGTTTCATTCGTTTCTCTTGCGGCATCCGTGGGCTTTCTTGTACAAGATTCCATTGTCAAAACTGGGCCTTCAGTTTGGACAGGAACTGCAGGTGTCTTGCAGTGTGTGTTTGTATTGGGCAGGTAAGTGTTAGTTTTTCTATTGATACAGCTCTTATATTGTAGCTTCAAGTGAACAAATGTGTATACTCTTTGCTGGTCTCTTACAAATCATTTGCATGGTGGCTGCGAGTTTAGACGACTTTCCCTAATTGTTTAATTTGCTCAGTATAAGTGTATAGAGTAGATCGCTGGGAGACGTTTTGCTTTAAACAAACCTACGTTTGTTGTTGATCTTAAAACAAATCCACTTCTTCCTCACGGACAATCACATTGCAAATTAAGAAGGCATGAAAGTAGATTTATGAATATATGAACAAATACGGACCGTTTTATGTTTCTTCAGATTTGATTACGCTGCTCTTATCAATTTCACCTGTGCTGTATTAGCAGCTTTTTTATCTTACTTTTGAGTTCTTTCAGAACATACGTTTTACTTTAGTGCATCTAACTACATTTGCTTCACTGCAGTGGGCTGATTTACTGGACACACGGAGAATAACTGTAGGTAGTGTGGATGTTCTTTTCCCTGATCTGGAACTGAAAGAACTCGGCTATTGAATGTGTGTATAGTTACTTGTTTGGTCAATGGATGAATTATACTTCACCGCAATGTGAATCTCTATGATGTTCAAAACATTCTTGGCGTGGAGCTTCAAGCCTTCAAGTCTTCCTGTGGTTGTCCTAGATTTTAACTTGACAAACCTTAACTGCAGTTACTCTAGCTTCTCTAACCGCCATTTCATTCTTTTTACTGAGAAGTCCAACATCTTCATCGTCATTACGATGAACCCAAACGTTAAAGCGCTTTTTTGCTTTGTGACGGTTACATTGATCTTTCCTGGTTGTGATCAGACAATAGCTAATTTTTATGTATATCGTGGCTAATATTGATTGAATTAATTCTGTTTACCGACAAGTAAGTTATGATATGAAAAGTAATTTAGTCAATATGAACAACGATGAAACTCAATTCATCTTTCCTTTTCATGTTTGAGAAAAGTTTGTGTTATAAATAATGGTTATGGCCGCCGCAAATTGGTTTATATAAAATGACCTGAACTGTCCACTTGCTTAAAATAAACAAACCCGGATAGCAACTCAGTACTAACAAACATCCAAATAAGAAAAATAAAATAGGAAATCCAAATGGATAAACCTTTCATTATTTTCTAGCCGTTCGATGTCCACTCTATTCCTTCTAGACCGTTGGATTCCCCCTCAAAACTACCAGCCCCTGCCCCTTGGCGATTCCTTCTCTGACACGTACGTACGAACGCACTTTCCAGCTTCCAAAGACACCTACACAGTGTCAGACTGTCAGTTATTCTTGCTTGCTCCGGGAACCTCTTGAACCTTCTAAAAGCTCCCCCATGGACGCCACCAAGAGATCCTCTGGTTCCGTAAAGTGGTTCAGCGCAAGGAAAGGTTTCGGCTTCATAGCTCCCGACGACGGCGGTGAGGATCTGTTCGTCCACCAGAGCTCGATTCGATCCGACGGCTTCCGGACGCTTTCAGAAGGCCAGTTGGTCGAGTTTTCAGTTGATTTAGGAGAGGACGGCCGCACGAAAGCCTCCGACGTCGTCTCTGTGTCCAGATCTCCTGTCGGCCCCTTTCGCGGCCGCGGAGGATTTTACAGAGGTGGAGGGAGAGGTACCGGAGGTGGATATGGAGGCAGCGGCCTTTCGGCGAGGGGAGGAAGACGTGGTGGTGGTTTGGGATATAGTAACAGTGGTGGTTATGGGGGTGGTATGTGTTATAACTGTGGGCGTTATGGTCATTTCGCAAGGGATTGCTATCAATTTCGTGGTAGAGGTGGAGGTGGCGGTGGCGGAAGTAGGAAATACGGGGGCGTCGGTTGCTACAATTGCGGTGAGGAAGGTCATTTTGCGAGAGATTGCCCGAACGCCGAGCAAGAATGAGCGCGCTTATCACAAACCGAAATTACTTGTGTGTTACCTCTCAATATTCTCCCACTTTTTTCTTCAGAATTCTTTTTGTGTGTTGCCGCGTTTTCGAGGTTTCGATGATTCTGAATCATCCGGGGAGCAGAACCGCCTCTCTTTGCCGGTTGCTTCTTCCTAATATTCTTATTTTAAATTTCACGGGTAAAATTAATCAATGTTCATAATGGTTTGCTACACTTCAATATTGCTTCCCTAACCTGATTTTTTAATTATAATTGAAATGAATTACATTTAATTCATATCTTCAGCACACTAACCTTCCAGTTCTTTCCTTTGATTCTATTTTAGCTCAGGTTCTTCATTTCTGAAGCTTTATAGTCACTATTAAAGAAAAGGCCATTGGCTGTGCTCATGGCACCTTAAAAGTTCTTCAGACTTTTGTTTTATGGTTTATGTGAAATGTGTGGATATTGATGTTGCGACGGTTAGCTATCTGAATTCTGAAAAGGACAGCAGGTTATGTTAGAGTTGGTGGCCTAACAGAGTTTTACATGTGGATGACATGTTTTGGTCTTTTCAGCGTTTCTCTTAGTTAATTAATTAGTTGTAGACGTTCTTTTATGGGGGCATACGTGCAGATTATATGAGACAGTATTCATTTTCAGACGCAGGATATGAACCATTTTTTGTGTATCGGTGGCTGCTTGGCTAACCAGTGGCTAGGGTAGTTATTCTGTTTTGCTTTGCGTTGTGTGGCCGGCGTTGTATTAGATCTTATCCAAAGTTTGGTAACGCGTGAAAGGTTCAAATTAGATGAATCATGATTTGAGATTGCATTGATCAGCCACTCCAGAAGTATCTTAGCCCCTGTGGTCCTATGATATAGGTCGTCTTTCTTCAAGTTAGCATGTTGACTATCCATGCCATTTGGTTTCTTTATTATCATGCTGAATTTGGTATTGTAAAGTGTAGGAATGATTAGATAAATGGGTTATTGATTATAATTATGACCTAAGTTTATCATTTAAATAAGAGTCTTGTTCTAAGTTTTTCCACGCAGAGGAATGAGATTGTTTTTTTTTTGGTTGAATACCATTTTGCAACACCAGCATTTGGAATTCTTTCATCATCATCATCATCATCATCATCACACCCAGTCCGAAGTTCTACAGTGAAGCAAGGTCTGGAAAGGTATGATAATACACAGCCTTATTCCTACATAATAAAGAGATTGTTATCGACTTGGAATTCTTTGTAATGCTTATAACTTGGGAAATATGGTTCATTATAGAAAGTTTAGTGGATTGTCATGAAGATTGTTCGATATCTGTTCATTATGGTAGAAAACGAGTACCAAATTTGATGGTCTTCTATATGTAGCCCTTTTCTCTGTCTTCCTTCAAGACTAAGGTTGGGTGCTATCTTTGCTTTCTTGTATTTCCATTTGCAAATTTCATAGTTATCAAGTCAATGGGATTGCTGCAAGTAGCAAGTGGTTATCCTACATTTCTTACCCAATGTTATTCCTTCTACAATGTTAACAGCTGGATATTTAAGCTTGATCAATTCTCAAGTATTGTACGATAAGATTTCTTTGACGTGAAACTGTTCTGGTACTCAAAGTTATGAATACCATCTTGAGCTTCGATGCGGATTGAGGTCTAAAAGCGGGCTGCTTGCGGTATCGGTTGGTATCGATATCTAGTTTTGGAAAAATTTTAAATTTATGAAATAGTCCCTAAAATTTTAAAAATTGCAAAATAGTCTATTTTAGTATATTATATAGTTAGATCTTGTACATTTTACTAGTTCATCGCTTACATCAATCATGCTTTCAAAATCTTAATAATAAATAATAATAACAATTAATATAAAATAACAATAATTTTTAATATTTCACATATAAATAATAACCACAATTAATATAAAAAGATAATAATCATCTTTCAAATATAAAAATAAGAATAAATAAAGTATTTAAAATATTATAATAATACAATTTCATCATTTTAATAAATAATATTACATCAAAAGATTTAAAACATCCAATAAAAATAATAAATATTACAAAAGAGTTGATGACGAAGAAACAATCAAGAAGAAGTTAAACCCTAAACAAAACATTACAGATTACATTATATATATAGAATTTAACATAAACATAAAATACAATTAAAATTCAAAGAAGAGAAAAACAAAAATTTGGAATTCAATCGTCAATAGGAGGAAATCGCTGAATCTACATCGACTTTTAATGGTCATTTGATCTGTAATTCTCATCATTGAAAGGAGCTTCATTATCATTATCATTTAAATTTAATACACCAAATAACAAGTCAATGCTTTCCCATCCAAGATTATCTTACAAATCTAAATTACTCACATCAACCAAATTGAGTTCTTCAGAAATCCAATCCGTCAAAACATCAATATTATCAATAACAATTCGATTATTTGAACAACTTGTACTACTAAGACTCTCAGTAAACAATTAAATTTAATTATTATAAAATTATAAGATATTATATCAAAATTAATAATGATAATAATGATAATAATATACCTTTCCCGAAGCTTTAAATTGTAATAAACATAAACCAAGTCATTCAACCTCTTATAGTCCAATCTATTCATTTTTTTCGAGTGGATAAATTCAAATATACTCCAATTTCGTTCACACCCAGTTGCACTCACATATTGACTTAAAATTTGAATCACAAATCTTCTCAATTCTGGAACGCTACATCCGAATTGATTCCACCAAGAAACTACAAGTTATAAAATAACAAAAGTAGTGTTATAAACAAAATAAAGAGATAATTAATTTTCAACAAATAAGAAATAAGAAATAAGTAATACTTGAAGAAGTTTTCCTCTTTGTCGAATAGCGATTAATATTTCAAAATCTCTATAAGACAACTTATAAAGCTCCATTTATGAGCGTAAAATATCTTGCATTGAGTCATGAGAAACAATTGTTGTAATTGTGAAAAACATTCCTCTACTAACTTCAGCTTGTTTTTCAACATCTAATCTAAAATACATACTATGATTAAAAATGCTCCAAATTTACAAACAATGGAGAAGAAAGTCATCTTTCCTTCTCTCATTAATGATTGAGAGAAATGTTGTGTATAAAGAAAGTTCTATTTTTATATTGGCCTTGATTACTTTCGTCGCTCTTTCCATAAAGATCAAAAATATAATCTATTGTTGGTTTTTCTTCACTATCAGTCAACCGAAGCATCATCACCAAAAGCTCACAAACTCGGATAATGAATTGACATTGAGGCCAAAATTTTCTATCTTCCAAGACGATACTACAAACCTCCATTCCAGCATTAGACCTAGCATGCTTAGATGCAACCTACTTATCACTTGTAAACATTTGCCTTAACTCCTTCTTCATAAAAATAAAAGACTGAAGTGATAAAAAGTTTGTTGCAAATCTTGTCATAACAAGGTGACACAGATTCTTACCATTGGTAAATTCCCTTCTCATCAAATTCAAAAACCATGCACAATTATAAATGAATTTTGCCACCTTTTTTACCTTCTGCATAGTCTCATCAATAACAGGAAAATACTTAGGATCTCCTATATTCTTCAGCATTAAGTCAATGCAATGTGTAACACAAGGAATTTAAAAAAATGAATTATAGGTACTTTGCAACCTTTTTCCCTGTCGCTTTATAAGCGGAATCATTGGCAGTAATAAACTGAACAATGTTTTCCACCCCTACTTCATTCACAACTTCATCAAATATCTCAAACAAAGTATTAGCATTTTTAATCAGGCCAGATGCATCAATAGATTTCAAAAACATATAGCCATTTGAAGAATAAACCAAAAAAATTATAATAGGCTCTTGTCTCCTATTTATCCAACCATCACACATAATTGAGCATTCATAAATACCCCAACTCACTCTTCTTTCAGCCAAATAAGTTTTCATTTCAGAAACAACACAACTTAAAAGTTTACCTCTTAAGTCATCAATCGATGACCATTTGTATCCTGAACCATAAGAAGCTATTACATCTATCATAGGTTGATAATAATATGATTGAGAAGTATTAAATGACGAACCTGTATCATATCACCATCTAGCCACTGCCATATCCACATTGTGAGTCACATCTCTTGATTGCATTGCATTACGAATTGAAGGATGTGCTCCAGGAGTTGTTTGTGGTGCAAAGAAACCAGACACTTGCCTTCTTTTCTTCCTCGCATCAGATTCTTCAGGATCCTGAGGCTGAGATGAAACATTACCAGTACCACTATTACTACCACTTCTACCTTCAACATTTCCATAATCACCACAGAAATAAAAAATTGAACTTCCACTACCAATTTAAAAATTCAATCTCCCCCTTCTATCTTTTTCAAATTGATGCTCATCAAGCAATGTTTTCATCTGTCATTTCACATCATGACATACTTTTTTTTACACGCTTTCACATCTCCTTTAACCCCAGCTATATGCTTTTTCAATCCGGTGATTCCTTCACCTTTCAAATGCTTGTTACAAAACAAGTAAATGGTACGATTCTTTTGACCGGGAACCGCACCAGTATGAGTCCAAGCTGGATCATTGTATCTTTCTGAACTAGGTTGATTGGGAGTATTTGAACTTCCTTTCATTTATCATCACATTCATAAATAACACATAATTTCAAAGACAAAGGTGACAATATGCATATCCATCTTATATAATATAACTCATTTTGTAATAATCACAAAACTAACAATTCAAACCAATCAACGATATAATAAGTAACACAAAACATATTCCAACAATTTCCAATCCCAATAATTACAAAACGATCATAATATTATTTTCACTTCCTTCTATTTCCAACAATTTCCAATTCTAACAATCACAAAACATTGAATAATGTTTTTCCATTCCCAACAATTTCCAATTCTAATAATCATAAAACTTCCATAATTTTATTTCCATTTCATTCTATTTACAACAATTTTCAGTTCTAACAATCACTAAACATTCATAATTTCATTTCCATTCCAACAATAACCAACAATTTCTAATTCTAACAATTACTAAACATTCATAATTTCATTTCCATTCCAACAATTTCCAATCCCAACAATCACAAAACAATCATAATTTTATTTTCATTTACAACAATTTCTAATTCTAAGTTTCTAACAATCACAAACTTTCATAATTTTATTTTCATTTCCAACAATAACCAACAATTCTCAATTCTAACAATCACAAAGCAATCATTATTTCATTTACATTTCCTTCCATTTTCAACAATTTCTAAATCCAACAATCACAATCATAATTTCATTTCCATTTACAATACAACAATTCTAAATTACAACAATCACAAAATAATCATAATTCTATTTTCATTTCCTTTCATTTACATTTTCTTTCATTTACAACAATTCTCAATTCCAACAATCACAAAACAACCATAATTTCATTTTCATTTTCAACAATAATTCCAATTGAATTTCCAACAATAACCAACAATTTCTAATCCCAACAATCACAAAACAATCATAATTTTA
This sequence comes from Erythroxylum novogranatense, assembly GCA_029891385.1. Taxonomy (NCBI): domain Eukaryota; kingdom Viridiplantae; phylum Streptophyta; class Magnoliopsida; order Malpighiales; family Erythroxylaceae; genus Erythroxylum; species Erythroxylum novogranatense. The sequence goes on along the minus strand of JAIWQS010000172.1, from coordinate 106,006 downwards.
TTTCTATTTACAACAATTTCCAATTCTAAGTTTCTAACAATAACAAAACTTTCATAATTTTATTTTCATTTCCTTACATTTACAACAATTCCCAATTCCAACAATCTCAAAACAATCATAATTTCATTTTCATTTTCATTCATAATTCCAATTGAATTTCTAACAATTTCCAATTTCATTTCTAACAATTTAAATTCCAAGTTTAAAAATAATGATCAAGTTGAAGGGTATAATATGATTTACATAATTGGCAAATAACGATGACATATCTTATACAATTGTTCATACACATATATTCATAACACTATCATCAAGTTTAAAGATTTATTCATAACATGAGAACAAGTTGAATGATATAATTTTTTGAAAATTTTGTCCCTTTTTAAACCTTTGAGCTTGACCTTTTCATTATTAACAAACCATAATATTATATACACCATTTCATATTTCATTCTTAAATATATATATTGCTTTTACAATTTTTATTGACATTAATAAATTTAAGTATAAATAATTAAAATCTACAACTACAAGTCTACAACATATTCACAATTTGACAACAAACATTCAATACATCACTTCTTTATGCTCAAACAAGTTTTTACAATTTTACAAATTTTTATTATCAATTTTACAATTTCACATTTAATTATCAATTTTACATTTGATTATTAATTTCATATTTGATTATTATTTTTACATTTAGGTTTAAATGTTAATTATCAACTTTCAATTTTAAGTTTTAAACTTTGAACAATCTTTGCATAATACATAATTAATTACATACTAAGTTACTAACCCTATTTTACAATTTCATTTTCAATTCCAAATTTCCAATTCTAATTTACAATTCCATTTTACAATCTTTGCATAATTACAAGTTCATAACAAAATAACATAAATTATTTACCTACGGTATTCTTCAACTTCAATCTAACAATTTCAAATTATCAACTTCAAAAATTCCATTCTAAAACCGTAAAAATTCCATTCCAAAATAATTCCAATTTCCAAACATTCAAAAATTCCATTCCAAAAATTTTCAAACCAATCCTCATTCTAATTTCCAAAACAATTCTAAAACAAAACAATCAATATTCACTAATTAGTAATTAATCCATTTCAAATCCTCAACAGTTCAAACTTCACACTTCAACTTCGGTATTAAAAACTCCAAACCTAATCCTCCACAAGTCCACCCATTGACAGCATTTTCATCAATTGATCAACACTAATATACGACAAATTCAATCCATTTCCAATCCACAACACAAAAAAAATCCATTTACCAGTAATTTTTGGAAACACAGAGAACAGATCAACTCATAAACGGATTAACCAACAAAATCAAGATTCAACAGTCAATACACACACAAAAAATCTTGTTAACCGTCGGGTCACTCGGGTCTTCACTTGGGTATTCGGGTTGGGGCTTCAGGTGGTGGGGTCGTTGTCGGGGTTGGTCGTTATGCGATGGTGCGACAAGGTGAGAGATGTGACGGTCTTATAAAAGCCGGATGCGGATCTACACGATGAGGCGACATCGAGGAGGAGAACAAGCTGGCGAGGAGGAGAACAACCGGAGAGAGACAACCGACCAGATTGGCGGTGGTGAGACGATCGAGCCAATGACGATAGAGACGGTGAAAGCGAGAGAGAGAGAGAGAGGTGAGATCGTGAGAGTTAGAGAGGTGAGAATTAGAAGATTGTAAGAGGGTAGCAGAGTCTGGTCGAGGGTTGGGTTTTTTTTTTGCAAATAAGTCCCCCGATTTTTAAATTTTTTTGAAATGTATTGAAATTTTCCGGTACTATGGGTACTGGCTAGTACCCAACGGAAAATTCCAGTACCGACCGATATTTTTAGGCGATATCGAAGTTAGATTTCAGGTATCGGCTTCCGGCCGATACGGTATCTTTTGATCGACTTGGTAGGATTCAGATGCGAAACCCATGACACATCTTTTGATGATATGTCTAACGCGTTCATAAATATTGTGTTTGGGTTGTATGTTGTATATTAAGTTTCAATACATCAACGAGTTAAAAGGTTATGATGTGTTTTACTTACATTTTTCTTGCGATTTTCAGTTTTATTTTAGTTTTTTTTTTATTTTTCAAATAAAAACAAAAACTGCTTTGATTGTTAATATTAATATAGTTGTATTTTTATCACCGATAATAATTACATTTTAGATAAAACTTAAAGAAAACTATTTTAATTAAATAAATTTAGTCAATCTCTTATATAATATTTATTAATAAATTATTAATAAAATTATGCTATTTTAATAAAATAAAATTTTGAATTTTGAATTTTATTTATAAATTAATATTTATTTGAAATATATTTTAATTATTAAATCAATTTTATTTGAATATTTATATATTTTAAATTTAATTTTATATAATTAATTATAAAAATTAAATAAAATTAAATTATTCATAATTTTATTGATAATAAATATAAATTTATTAAATATCTATATAAAAATATAATGTTGAATTAAATTATTTATAAATTTTATTAAAATAAATAATTAAATAATATATATAACCAGATTATGAAAAAAATAAGCAACAAAATCTACTTTTTATGATTTTCATAATTTTTAAAACCGGAAGAAACTAAAATCAAAAACAAAAATAAAAAATTAAACAAACAAAAATTTTAATAAATTTAAAAATAAAAACAAATCAAAAGTAAAAATAGAAACAATCATTCCCTTAATTTATCTTAAGTTTTGGCATGAAGGCATTTCTTTCATTTTTCGATACGGTAGATGGAAGGTGGAGAAAGTTCATGGATTTATGTGCATTTAGCACCTTACGGGCCATGATTTCTATATATCTCATTGGGCCATGATAACTTTAAAGCCTTCTAAAGAAGTATCTATAATAGAAGGTTCGAATTTCTTTTATTGGGCCAAAATTTGAAAACAAAGTCCAACTCCACTTCAGTTTTTGTGCTCTGGCTTCCTATTCGATAATCGCTATCAAGAAACGCTTATAAGGATACGCCTGTAAACGCATTCTGTGCAGCTTCCAATTATAAGTTCACAAACTTCTGAGCTTAAGATGCTTCTGAAATTTCGTGGACCCGCATATAGGTTTTTAATTTGAAATTTAAATTACTTGACACGTGGATTATAGAGTGTGTTTCTCAAAATATGAAAAAATTGAATGCAACATCCTATATTTAGAATCGAAAGATGTTAAAGATATCATAAACTTAAAATTAAAATTAACAATTAATTAATTGTTTAAAAACCCTTGATAAACTTATACCCTGTTTGGAACACAAGGAATTGAATTCAATATTCAATCTTGTAATTGAATTCAATTCACTTGTTTGAAACAACAAGAAAGTCAAGAATTCAATTCCAACGTGGGTTTAAACCCCCTACCCTGTGTAAATTCAATTCATACTATAAGTCGCGTGAATTGAACTCCAAAAGCTGCTGAATACTAAGCTTCCGTTGCTATACACATAAATATATGTTGTTTCATGCATGTATCCTTACGTATGTTTTGTATGAGATGCCTGCATGCTATGGTTTATTCTTACATTTGGTATCAGAGCTTTGCTGCCTCTGTCTTGTTGTATAATCTGATGAAAACCATCGAAATCATTGTTTCTGTTTTCCTTTGTTTTGGGTTGCGTTTTCTACCGTATATATGTTGGAGGTTGTTGTTTTTTGTCGACCCCTTGGACCTCTTTGAGACGCTAGAGTTGTTTTTATCGTCATCCATGGTGTACGCGACATTGTCTGGACCGTGAAGGAGGAGGAGAGACGACCACCGTGCGTGAAGCTTCGACGTTGTCCTTCGGAAAGCATTGCATGTTCGAGTTTTGGACGTCTCATGCGTTTCGCGTCGTCCCAACGTCAACATCCATGCGAACTCCGGCGTCCTCTGGTGGGATGGATCGTCGGGGCTCCGACCTGCAAGATGATACTATGTTTTTTTTTCTTTTTTAAAAAATTAAAATTATTATTAATCTAAAATTGAGCTTGGGCTACTTCAGATTGGGCTTGGGCTACTTCAAATCCAACTTTTAATCTTATGATTTTTATTATAAAATCAATTTTGGGTTTGATTAAAATTATTCCTTTTAATTATGTATGCCTTTTATTAGCATTTGATTTTATGACATACATATAATAATTTTTAATTTTGCACAAATTACATGTGATTAATTGTCAATTTTGTATGTATAAATTCATGATTATTATATATGGAAAAATTAGATTAATTATTTTGTGCATTATTATTTAATTTACTAATTGTTTAATTTTGCAAAATTACATGTGATTAATTGCAAATTTTGTGTGTAGAAATTCATGATTATTATACATGCCAAAATTCTTTTAATTATTTTGTGCATTATTATTTAATTTATTTGCATTATTTATGACCGATTTACACCTTCTCCCATGCACCAACGTCTTGGTTATGATTTTGTGGAGCTAATGCATGCTTTATTAGTTAATAACATTATTTTATTGTCGGGTAAATTTGTCATATGAAATAATTGAATTCAATTATAATATTACTAGATTTGTTCCAAACATTGTAATTGAATTCGATTATAATATTACTAGATTGGTTCCAAATGATTGTAATTTGAATTCAATTCAATCTCATTAATGTAATTGAATTCAATTCGTTAATAAATTCAATTCGAAGGTTTCAAATGCAAACGCATTAAGGAGGCGGTTGGTTCACATGGAAGAATGATAATATAAATGAGAATGAATATACTCGAAATAAGAATGGATATAATCATTATAATTATAATGGTTGATTAAAAGAATGCATAATTACTATTAATATTGATATTGGTTGAGTTGTTAAAATATTAAAAATACAATTTTATTAAAATTTTGTTTGACATCAAATTTAATATATTTTAATTAATTATATTTAATTGTTAAAATATATATAATTAATTATGTTTAATTAATTAATTAATTTTCAGTAATTATTCTTTAATTAAATTTAATTTAAAAAGAAAAAAGAGGTCGCATTTTGGAAATTTGTGATTAACAGTCTCAAGATGATTTTCATCCTCTTGGCACTTTGGAACATTTACCTAACCATTTACGAACTTCGACGTTGCGTCTTGGAGGGTTTTCGCCTCCTTACTTCTTGCTTTCTACGAATGGGCGTTACGGTGAAAGCCGAACCTATCAGTATACTTTATGAGGAAATGATCACAAGCTTTTTGACAAAGGTTGTTCCTTGATGAACCATTACACACGTCTCGAAAGTCAAAGCATATTTGCTCCTAAAAATCTTTGGATGCATTTTTGACCCATCACGCGACAATTTTATGAACTCTGTTAGAAGAAGCTTCCATGTACGCCTTTGACCAACCCTTCAAAACTAAACTTGTCAGCTTTCATATCCTTTCATCTTTCGCCACTTTCATTCGCTTCTTTTCTTTACTCTTCTTTCTCTGCGGACCAAGGAAGACCAACTTTTCTCTGTTTGTGCATGTCACTTCATGCTTTTCTTCGTCGATAAAGTGCATTGGCGTATAGTTGGCTCTGGTACTTGGTCGTTAAGAAATCAATGAGCGAGAGCTTTGTAGTAAATTGCTACGATAATATTGATAGAATTACTACGGTAACATTCAAACTGCTACGATAATCATAACACTGTTATAGCTCTTTGTGCTGCTTCCTACCATTGAAACTTCTCACCTGCAATGCATTCCCCACCCACACCGCCAAAAAGTTCGGTTGCTTGAAGCGGGAAGAGGACCCTCCTCCTAATACATAGCCCGAGTCTCAGCCTCCTACAAGTTACAGTGCCGTAGTATCGGGTCCTTCCACCCAGACCCCCCAAGCCAGTAACCTCACATGGTCCGAAGACCCCCAAATAGAATTAGAAGATGGCGATATTAACTTGATGTAGCGACCTCATGGTTTGGGCATTGATCTGTCCTCTACATTCCGCAACAAATTGGACACTATCTGGGCACAAGCGATTGTAATCAAGCTGCTAGGACGTAAGATGAGGTTCAGTCTACTCAGGGATCGTCTCCTCTCCTTGTGGCATCCGACTGGACCCCTGAAATTTGTGGATTTAGAGAATGATTTTTACTTGGTGAATTTCAAAGAAGAACGGGACTGTATTCATACCTTGACGCAGGGTCCTTGAATTGTCGCCGGCAATGTGCTTTCGGTCCAATCGTGGACCCCGGCATTTCGCCTATCCTCCTGCCGTGTCACCCACGTGGTAGCTTGGGTTCGCTTCCCCGGACTCCCCATTGCCCGTTACCATTCTTACAATGCTTGGTAATCTAATTGGGAAAATCGTGAAGATAGACAAGACAACGCTCCTCACTTACCGGGGACGCTTCGCGCGGGTGGCAGTCACCCTGAATCTCAGTGTCCCTCTTCGATCGGTTGTTGAGCTAGATGGGGAACTCATTCAGGTTGCGTATGAGGGTCTCCCACAAATTTGCTTCCATTGCGGCCGGGTCGGACATGGATCCGACAATTGCCCAACGCGCCCAGCGCCTGCGCTCGTTGCTGGGACCTCCTCCGAGGTGCCCCCAACTCCAGCGGCCGCCGTTTCAGAAGACGCTCCCTTCACCAGTCCTTCACCATCAGATGTGTATGGCCCTTGGATGCAGGTGACCCGCCGGACTCGCCGACCTACTCCTACTATGCCCGGATCTCGTCGTGACAGCCCGTCCCAAGGGTGGTCCTATGGTCCTCGCGGATCGAGGTTTGCGGCACTCACCCGTGATGAGCAATCTGACACTCCAATGGGCGACCCTCAACAGTCGACTCTCCTCACACCCTCGTTAGTCCCTTCTTGTCCTCTACCGACCAGCGGTCTCCTCACGTTACTAGTTTCTCGTCCAAAAGGGACGTAAGACAAACGAGGGGCTCGAGAAATGGAACGTCTGGAAGTAACTCGATGCCTGAGGGGACGACGTGCTCCCGACCCTCTGGGTCCAAATAGTGGGCCACCTTTCCCCAAACCCGATTACCTCTTCTCCTTCCCAGCTGCTTCCCTCCATGGGCCAGACAGCCTCCACAGGCCCTGCCTCCCTTCCTCTCCCCTAGGCTCTCTCTACTGCAGGCCCCCGGTGTAACATCCCGTCCCCGATGGAAAGGGTAAATTTGTAAATTGGGACAGGCTAGGTTGTTGCATTGCATATTTGAAATGTAAATGTTCATTTGGCCTCTAATTGTAGAAGATTGAGTCTTCTAGCACATGCACATGTCGGTACATGCACTCATGACAATTCCTGGCATTTAATTGTGATTTCGATTTGTTTTGTGAATTGGTTGAGATTTATGGGATAATTAGGCCTGAATAGTAAATTGGAAATGTTTTAGAGTGATGGTCGAAGGATAATAACTCTCCGAAAATTTTCTGAAAATTTGGGAGAAAGAGTCCGGATCAAAAATTTTCCGAATGACGGACTGAATGACCGCATGGTGCTAGAATAATTGGTAAATGACAATGGGAAATTTAGATATCTATGATTTTAGAGATTAATATGTTGAGTCATTGAAATTGGAGACGAATTGGACTAGAAATGAATTGAAAAGAGAAAGATTTGAGGATAAAGACTAGAGGAATAATTATTCTACCTATAAATGTCTTAAGTTTCAAATTGCAGAAAAGAAATCCTCTTCTCTTCTCCTAGGGCACGATGTCTTATCCTCTTCCTCCCTGGGAGATTTTCGCTTGTTTCTTCTCTATTTGCAAAGTCTAGCTTAGTCCATGAGAAGATGAAGATTTGTAGAGGTTTGGAGAAGCTCACCGTCGGTGTTGCAGAAAAGAGGAAGAGTCGGAGGTGATTTTTGAAAGAGTTGAAGATTTGAGCTTGCTTGGTAAGTAAAATGGTTTTAATGTATTTTTATGGTTGTTAAATGCATGCATGGGTTTAATTGTGAGAGAATGGGGTAGTTATGGGTGAGTTAAGGAAGTTTTCAGAGAGAGAAATGGCGGAAAATCGATCGGAGAAGACGAACCAGAGCCGCACGTCACGACGAAGGAATTATTGGACGTCGCGACGAGCGTACGCCGCGACGTGCGTAGACATCGCGACGAGTGGTTCGCCGCAGCGAGCGGGATGTCGCGACGAGGGATTAAGTAGACGTCGCGACGAGCGTGGGTTGACGCCGCGGTGAGTGTCCTTATGTCGTGGCGAGGATGGTTTTTCTGAATTGATTGGGTTTAGTTTTTAAGGCATAACTTATGGTGTAAACCTTCAATTGAGGTGATTCTTGATTCATTATGAACTAGGAAAAGAGGTCTACAATTGAGGAAAAAGAAGAAAATATTGAATGAAATTTGAGAATAGGTTTTATTGCAACCTAGGGGTTGTTTATGGATGATTAAGATATCATCGTGCGATTTTGAATTTAAGGAAATGCTATTGAGAGTTCTGGATACTGAGTATAAAGCGTAAATTTTGAGATATAGAGAATAGTGACACTGAAATTGAGATTTTCTTGAGAATACCCAAATGAGTATGACTTAGTAAATTGACTGAATGTTAAAATTGGAATTGGTTGAATTCCGTAACAGGTCATTGAAATGAGTCGTTATTGCTCAATTAAGTGGAAAGGTAGAATTTGACAAAAGAAAGTGGAAATTGGAAAATAGTGTCAGGAAGATCATGAATAGGCATTGTACGTCTTTTATTTAAGGCATGTGCATCATTAAATTATTTTGACTGTGCATTTAATGAATGACTATTTGATCGCTATAGAGGCACCGTTGGATCGTTATTCCACTGACAAGGCTTTGGAGCTTCCAGCAACAATAGAAGTTCGGTGAGTAACCTAGTTGGTTTCTCAACCTGTATGTGTTTAATATTTTGCAATTATGCCATGTGGAGATAATGGAGGGATATATGTGTTTGCTTTGATTGATTTCGGACCACGGGTGTCCGAAATATTTGAGTGTGATATTGAAGTGCAAATTGTGTATACTGTATGTGAATGCTGCTATGAAATGAATTGTGAATATGAAATTTGTTAATGACTGAATTACCGGACCGAAGGTCTGAAGGAATGAGAATTGGTCTTTGAAATGTAAAATGATTGTGAATGTGAATTGAGACATATGCATTCATGCATAAAGGCATGATCAGATAAAAACAGTTGTGATCGGAGCAAATAATAATGCCTTAGTATCGCTTGCTTTGAGGTAGTGCATACCTCGAGGGCTCTCCCACGCAAAGGTTCGGATACCATATTAAGGCTCACAGTATCGGGGCTTCAAGCCCACCAAACATCATATCGAACCGAGCCTCGAGCTCTGGGGAGTTAGTGCATACCTCGAGGGCTCTCCTACTCCCTAGACGCGTCGACATCGATCATCGATAGCGCCATTATAACACCGTAATGAAAATGGACAGTGTCACATGTGCATTTCATATATAAATGATTAAATGTGGATAGTGTGTTATGTTTGAAAGTGATATATGTGATACTGTGAATTGTGTGAATATGCATGAGTTGAGTGAACCATCGATGATGGTTTTTCACTGAGTTCGCAAACTCACCCAATATTACAAATATTTTTCAGGGATTGAAGAGTACCCCGTTGGGCACGGGAGTATGTCTACCGCTTGCAAGTCAGAGTTCAGGTCGGGATCAGTTCATGTCTGCATTAGTGCTATTCTGTTTTTGTATAAGATTTGTATTTCTGCAATTCCTGCAGAATTAGTACTGCCATTGTAGAGGACCCAAATTGATAAATGTTGTATTGTAATTGCGATTATTGAAATGGTATTTTGATTGAAATATTTTTGCGTAAGATTCGGCCCAAGTTGTTTATTGATTTCCGCACACGTGAGTGTTTCAACGAAATAAAAATGTCATGCGGAGTATTTGAACGGTTTTGACTGCTCTAGCATACCACCCTTGTAAGGCACGGGCTCGGATATCACCATCGATATCGGGTTCGAGTCTTGCGGGAGTGGGATGCTACATTTGTGGTATCAGAGCCCAGAAGTACAATCTTACATGGACATTCTGAAAATTTGGGTCAAGTTACATGCATTTAAGTCATGTCACGGCAGACAGTGACAACTGATCCCCAGTCTAGCATATGAGTCACATGTATGAGCCTGTACCAATTGTTTAAGTGATTAGAAATAGTGAGAAAAATGAAGATATGTTTGAATGTGATAAATGGAAGTTGTGGATATCGAGACTTAAGAAAAAAGTGTATGATTCGATTTGACAAATAGAGATTAAGTGTATTGTTATTGGTAGATATATATTATGAACTGCAACATCAGAGTTATATTGGAGTATATCATTGATCGTGGGATAGATATGAATATATATAGCTATGGATTGAAGAGGAAATATAAAGATATGTTAGAAATAGTAAGATTGAAAGTGTATAAGCAAATTGGATGAAAACAAAATGTTTTATGATTTAGGGAGGCTACGATTGGGTTTGATTATTGAAGTGAGAGTTTATGAATACGAATGTATGCCATGGAGTCAGAAGATATTAGTGGGAAGTCAAGAATGATTGTACATCTTTGATAATGGTTTGAATGGGAAAATACGTGAGTATGATGCAATGATGAAAAGATTAAAATGTAAGACAATGAAATTGGTAGATTAAAAAGTTGTCAGGGTTCAATTGAGTTGCCTGAGAAAGCACACCTGATAATGGGAATACACTATGACCAGTGAAAGTATGAAGGTTATATGTATCATAAGTGTGGAAATGATATCTGAAGTCATTGGTGAGTTAGTGGATTATTGCTAGTCATAGTTTTTATAGTTCAAAGCTCAGTATGAGTTAGAATAAGAAATGAAAGTGTTTATAGTGATCAATTGGAAATGAATTGAAATTGTTATATGTTAAGGACATGATTATGGCACAATCCTTACGAGCGAGAACGGGTGCAAAAAGGAAGAGTGTTGTTAAAAATCAAATAAGATCAAGGTTTCCTTAGCGTAAATGACTGATTGGTGAGTTGTCTTATATCTGTCCCTCGATAAGATGAAATGATTTTGATGGTATTTACTTCACTAAATTTTATTGAAAAGGATGTCCTGATTTATATGAATTGAGGCATAATTGATCTTTATGGGAAATTGATTTCTTAAGGCGTTGAGAATGGCTGACAAGAAATGTGATAACTGTTGATGAATAGAAATTCCAAGATCGGTAATGATGAAAGTAGTGAGAAATTTTCTTTTAAAGAGGAGTTTCCTCGACTTGGATTAAGTTGACCAGATGGTTCAATTGAACGAAATATAAATGAAAGGACAAATTGGAGATAAATTCGAAATGAACGAAAAGTTATTATTGGGAGTCCTGATCCTAGTGGAGACTCAAGCGTAAATGGTAGAATCTGCTACTGAGAAGGTATGTACTCTGTTAGTGTAAAGAATCTGATTGTGTAATAGGATTATTGAACAATAAAGAGACATTGGAGATATTTATAATTCGAGTTTTGATGGTAGCACTTTAAATTGGAGATTTTGCAATACTTAACGAAATGTCCCAGTAAAGGTTTTGATGCAATCTATTGAAATAGTGTAAAGAGGTTTGATATGCATAGGGACAAGTATAATCTCATGGGCTACAATGTAATTGATGACTTGAAATTGTTATTCCAGGTATTGCTTTGGAAGTTTGGGGATTTTATTCGCATCAAATATTTGTGGATAGATCTATGGATATGCAAATCGATAATTGACAAAGTGATTGAGGTATTTCGGAAATCAAGGAATTGAAAAGGATTACGTGATTGAGTGTTTGAAATTAAGCTAGTGATGCGATTTAACGATTGAATAGAAAAGTCAATGACAGAATGATCACAATTTGGGCGATAAGGTTATTAAACCTAGTGTAATTCGGAGTGCAGATTGTCGAGTGAACCAGAGGTAAAAAGAAAGTATTATCAATAAGTGAAATTATAAATCAGGTGTGTATAAACAGGAATGGCAAACCCCAATCGTGGATTTAAAAATTTGCGGACCTTATCGAGGAATTGAGAATAAATTCAACTTTTGAGAAGATGATACTTGTGATTGGACTATGAAGTATGAGTAATACCCGCCAAATGAACTGTTCGTGAAAACGTAAGGAACAGTCGAAACGTTATGTTCTAATAAGAGTGCTTTAATAGAGTAATTGAAGGGTTAGAATATGAAATCAAATGAGAATATGTGTGATTATCTACTAGACTTGACTGCTAGAGACAATTGTGAAACTGATATTTTTCGGAGTTCATAGGGATATGAGATTGATGTATAATCCAGATTTATTGTGGGTATATCAATTGTTTTATTGGTGATACCATTCAATAGTTGGAGGCCATGATTGATTGAAATAATGTTGATAAATGAAATGAATCTGTAATAAGGGTTAAGTGATCCAGTAGAATTAATTATTATCGAGGTTATTAGAATCTTACGAGATTAGTGTGTTAACACCCAAGAGGTGTAATTTAATGTTTATAAATGAAATGTTTCAAGTGTATAATCTCGCCAAGATACACTTGATGGAGATAAAGGTAAAATTTAGAGAAACTAAACTCGTTATAAGTGGCCTCAATATGATAGTGTTGTGAATAGAACTATAAACTTGAAAGCCATTGAGAACTTGAAGTCGATTCGGATTTACAGAGTGTTGCATGGATGTAATTAGGAAATATTGTTATGACTTGATATACGTGTTATTAATACCGAAAGTGAAGAATTATGAGTAATCATGAGGAAACAGTTATGATAGTGAAAAAATAAAATAAAATAAAATAAAATAATAATAATAATAATAATAATAATAATAATAATAATAATAAAGAGTGATCGATTGTATTAATTTCAGTTAATTGGCAGAATTTGGTCGTGTAGTTTGATAAGCGTGAAACAGTATATAAGTGATCGAAATAATTTTTCCCTGCCTTTCTGACTAATCGTATATGAAATTTTGAGGACGAAATTTTTGTTAGGAGGGGAGAATTGTAACATCCCGTCCCCGATGGAAAGGGTAAATTTGTAAATTGGGACAGGCTAGGTTATTGCATTGCATATTTGAAATGTAAATGTTCATTTGGCCTCTAATTGTAGAGGATTGAGTCTTCTAGCACATGCACATGTAGGTACATGCACTCATCACAAGTCCCGACATTTAATTGTGATTTCAATGTGTTTTGTGAATTGGTTGAGATTTATGGGATAATTAGGCCTGAATAGTAAATTGGAAATGTTTTAGAGTGATGGTCGATGGATAATAACTCTCTGAAAATTTTCTGAAAATTTGGGAGAAAGAGTCATGACCGAAAATTTTCCGAGTTACGGACTGAATGACCGCATGGTGCTAGAATAATTGGTAAATGACAATGGGAAATTTAGATATCTATGATTTTAGAGATTAATAAATGACAATGGGAAATTGACTGAATGTTAAAATTGGAATTGGTGGAATTCCATAACAGGTCATTAAAATGAGTCGTTATTGCTCAATTGAGTGGAAAGGTAGAATTTGACAAAAGAAAGTGAAAATTGGGAAATAGTGTTAGGAAGATCATGAATAGGCATTGTACGTCTTTTATTTAAGGCATGTGCATCATTAAATTATTTTGACTGTGCATTTAATGAATGACTATTTGATCGCTATAGAGACACCGTTGGATCGTTATTCCACTGACAAAGGCTTGGAGCTTCCGTGCAACAATTAGGAAGTTCGTGTGAGTAACCTAGTTGGTTTCTCAACCTGTATGTGTTTAATATTTTGCAATTATGCCACGTGGAGATAATGGAGGATATATGTGTTTGCTTTGATTGATTTCGACCACGGTGTCCAAGTATTCGAGTGATATTGAAGTGCAAATTGTGTATACCGTGTTTGAATGTCGCTATGAAATGAATTGTGAATATGAAATTTGTTAATGATCGAATTATCGGACCAAAGGTCCGAAGGAATGGGAATTGGTCTTTGAAATGTAAAATGATCAGTGAATGTGAATTGAGATATGGCATTCATGCATAAAGGCATGATCGATAAAGACAACAGGATCGGAGCAATTAATAATGCCTTGGTATCGCTTGCTCCCCGAGGTGGTGCATACCGAGGGCTCTCCCACGCAGCTTTCGGATACCATATTAAGGCTCATCAGATCGGGCTTCAAGCCCACCAAACACACTATCAACCGAGCCTCGAGCTCGAGGGAGTTAGTGTATACCCGAGGCTCTCCTACTCCCTAGACGCCGTCGACATCGACATCGATAGCGCTCGGTCACAACACCGTAATGAAATGGACAAAGGTCACATATGCATTTCATATATAAATGATTAAATGTGGATAGTGTGTTATGTCCGAAAGTGATATATGTGATATCGTGAATTGTGTGAATATGCATGAGTTGAGTGAACCATCGATGATGGTTTCTCACCGAGTTCGCAAACTCACCCAACATTGCAAATATTTTCGTGGATTGAAGAGTACCCCATCAGGGCATGGGAGTATGTCTACCGCTTGCAAGTCGAGTTCGTGTCTGGATCAATTCACGTCTGCATTAGTGCTATTCTGTTTTTGTATAAGATTTGTATTTCTGCAATTCCTGCAGAATTAGTACTGCCATTGTAAAGGACCCAAATTGATAAATGTTGTATTGTAATTGCGATTATTGAAATGGTATTTTGATTGAAATGTTTTTGCGTAAGATTGGGCCCAAGTTGTTTATTGATTTCCGCACATGTGAGTGTTTCAACGAAATAAAAATGTCATGCGGAGTATTTGAACGGTTTTGACTGTTCTAGCATACCACCCTTGTAAGGCACGGGCTCGGATATCACTATCGATATCAGGTTCGGATCTTGCGGGAGTGGGATGCTACACACGGCCTACCAACCCTCCCTTGTCGCAGCTCCAGCATTCGGCCCATAGTCCATCTGAGCCCAACTTGTCCCATGTGGCAGTTTCCTTACCGTTGCATGTGGCCTTGGTTTCCCTGGATCTGACATCGCCTCTGCCTATCCTCGTGGGCCTGGTCAATGAGGCCATGGACGTGGCTCATACTGATCCCCCAGGACCAATGGCCACGTCGCCTTTCCCTCATCCTATTCATGAGGTTCCACCTCCCCGACCCCCCGACCCATGTCCCATCTAGCAGAGTGCCGAGACCGAGCCAGCCTCTCATGATACCACGATGGAGGGGCCCGTTCCCCCTCAAGTGATCCATTCTAGTCACGATCCCAATGGGCCTGTTGTCCCAGTTCCGACCGATTCGCGCTAGTTCCCTTTCCTCCAATAGCGTTTATGACGATTTTTATTTGGAATTGTCAAGGGCTAGAGGTCAGATCTTCAAGCTCATTATACAGAATTATATTCGTCTCCACAAGCCCCGATTAGTGGTCTTAGTTGAGCCTCGTATTAGCGGCGAACGCGCTAGGCGTGTTATTCAATCTTTGGGATTTCACAATTCCTTCCAGGTAGAGGCTACGGGTTACTCGGGCGGGATATGGTTGCTCTGGAAGGAGACTGTGGGCGTTCGCATTTGTCTAGCACACCGTCAATTTATTCATGTTTGCGTACAGTGGGACAACCAGCTTTTTGACTTTACTGCTATATACGCGAGCCCCACCTATGCGCTTCAAAAGTATCTTTGGCATTATATGGTCAACCTTGCCCCGCATATCAACATCCCCTGACTTATGGGAGGGGATTTTAATGCTAAACTGGAAAGTGCCGATAAACGCGGGGGTTTCCACACCCAGCCTATTATTAATCCTCACTTCAGAGATTGTCTGTTTAAGTGCAACCTCCAGGACCTTGGCTTTTCTGGTCCGCGATTCACTTGTAAGCGGGGTAATATCCGAGCCCGACTGGATCGGGCTCTCGGTTCTCCTGCTTGGTTCTCCTCGCATCCGAGCACCCAGGTTACCTATTTGCCTTTTCTCAAATCGGACCACCGACCTCTCCTTATTCGGTTCCAAGCTCCTGACCCCCACACTTCTTCGCGTCTGTCTTTCTGATTTCAATCTGCTTGGCTTACTCACGACTCTTTCTCCCAAGTGATAGCTGACAACTGGATCCCGAGCTCCTCGAATTTCAGTGGCACGGTACAACGCTTTGCGGAGAAGCTCCACCATTGGAATACCACAGAGTTTGGTAACATTTTTCATTAGAAGAAAAGACTCATGGCCCGATTGGAGGGTCTTTAGAAATCGATGGAGGACACGGATTCCGCCTCCCTTCAGGCGCTTGAGTCCTCCTTAAAGAATGACCTAGAATCCGTGCTCTATCAGGAAGAACTCTTCTGGCACCAACGGTCCAGGAGTCAGTGGATCGCACAGGGAGATCGGAATACTCAATTTTAACACGCCCTCATTCATTCCCGACGTCGTCTAGCCCACAATATTTCTCTTCCCGACGCTCATGGTAATGTCGTTCTCGATCCATGACTCTCCGAGGCGTGGCTCGGCGCCACACTGATGGCGATATCTGACTGGACGGTCTGACCCCTATCATTGGCCCTCTTCCTGGACAGTTTCCCCCTACCCCGCCTCAAATGACTATGGAGCTTTCCCGTCCGCTTAGCCCCGAAGAAATTAAGTTGGCGTTTTTTTCTATGGCTCCTAACAAAGCTCCAGGTTTCGATGGTTTCACCGCTCTTTTCTATAAGTCCCAATGGGACACTGTTGACCCCTCCATTATTACTTTCCTTCAACGTATATTTCGTCAAGAAGTTTGGGAGTCGGAAATTAACCGCACTGTCCCTGTCCTTATTCCTAAGAACCCCTCCCCTACTTCCTTCACTCAGTTCTAACCGATAGCGCTTTGTACTGTGCTTTATAAAGCCCTCACCAAGATTTTATCTCTTCGGCTCCAACCATACCTGGCGGCGCTGGTAAGCCCGAACCAGTGAAGCTTTGTGCCTGGACATCTGATTACCGATAATATCATCATCACAGGAAGTACTTCACTCCATGAAACGCAAATTTGGTCGGACGGGGATGATGGTGATCAAAGTGGACCTCGAGAAGGAGTATGATCGCCTCGATTGGAACTTCATTCAAGCTACTCTGCACGATATTGGTCTTCCTGCCTTGCTTATTTCGTTCATCATGAAATGCATTACTACGGTGTCCTTTCAAGTGAACTGGCAGGGGGAGCTTAGCGAGGCCTTTCTGCCTTCTCGCGGTCTTCGACAAGGAGACCCTCTTTTTTCGTACCTTTTTGTGTTGTGTATGGAACGGCTCGGCCACGCGATTTCTCACGTGGTGTCCTCTGGTCGTTGGCGTCCGATTCGCTTGAGTAGGGACGGGCCCCCTCTTTCCCACTTATTCTTTGTCGACGATCTCATCATCTTTTCGAAGGCTTCTATTGACCAAGTTCACGTGGTTCGAGGTGTCTTGGACTCGTTCTGCACCATTTCGGGCCAACGTGTGAATACAGAGAAGTCGCGATGTTACTTCTCCAAGAACGTCCCCATTTCTGACCGGCCGAGCCTTAAGTCGCAGACTCACGCTCCTCGGACTACCGACCTAGGCCATGCACTGGGGTTCCCTCCCCACTAGCTGGTCGAGAAGCGCACTTATCGGCACATTTAGATATAGATTCCGCCGCTTGTCGGGACGGGCCCCTCCACTTTGTTTTTGGTCGGGTCACCTTGGTGCGATCGGTCATCGCGCCATCCCAAGCTACACGATGCAGACGGTTCGGTTACCACGTGGCTTGTGTGATGCTCTTGAACAAGCTATGCATAAATGTTTTTGGGCCTCGTCGCATGATGGTACCAAAATTCTCCTGGTTAGCTAGGAGGAGGTTTGTAAGCTTAAGACTCATGAGGGATTGGGCATCCGCAGGATTCGGGAGATGAACGACGCCTTTCTAGCAAAACTCGGCTGGACCTTAATTGACAATTCTCATGCCTTATGGGTTCAGGTACTCTCTAGTAAATATGGTTTTGATGCTCACTGCATTCCATCCTCCCTAAATTCCACGTGGGTTCAATGATGTGGCGGAGCATTACGGCGACATGATATCTCGTAACTCAAGGTCGACAATGGCACGTCGACGCGTTTCTGGCTCGACCCTTGGGTCACGGGAGTTGGCCCTCTCCTTTCCCATTCTACTCAAATTTCATCCCGGACCAATTGCTTAACCACGCTGCTCGACACTACGTGGATCCCACGGACAATGGAACTTGGTTGCCTTGGGGTTCCTCTCCTTCCATTTGCAAATTTATAGTGACATGTTTCTCCTTCCTCTCCAAGGTGACGACATGATCGCCTCGATGCCACCGATCACGGGCACTTTACTGTTGCTTCAGATACTCCTCTGTTGGGACTCATGATCGAGACTCCACGTGGGGTGTGGAGGGTCATTTAGCGATGGTTTGGCCCACGGTGCGTTCCTTTATGGTTACTAGCGAAAGATCGCTGCTTAGTAATCAACAAAGGATGCGGCGTCATCTCACCGCAATGATGACCGTCCTACCGCTTCCACGTGAGAATCATCTCTTCACGCTTTGTTCGCACTGCTCGCCGCCGCCAAGTGTGGGATATTTTCCGCCGACATCGTTACCTCCCGCCTTTGCTCTTCCCACTCGTTACTTCCAACCTTCTCCAAGAAGGCATGGCCAAGAGGGCCTCGCTGGTTTGACTCGCCGGGTTCCTTTCAACTGGAGGAACAAATTTATTTTGATTCTACTTTTGTTCGCCTCACCTCACCTTGTTTCTTATTTTGTCTTTTGCGTAGCAGTTCGGAAGGCAGACCGATCAACGACTGGGCCACACTGCTCGCCCACGCCGGGTTCAACAGACGGTTGAGTTGACCGTAGTAGCCGAGTCAAGCTCAACACGGATGGGGCTTGTAATCCTACACATTGCACGGCTTCGATTGGAGGTCTTATACGCGACAGTGACGACAGTTGGCGAGGTGGGTTCTCCCAGCTCATAAGTTGGTGCTCAGCCGCGATCCATCTAACTCCAGTCGTGTACATGTGTCTATCCTTAGCTTGAGATTGGGCTCGCTTGGATTGAGCCGAAGTGGACTCATGGAGTGCATCACCCTCGCCATCTGTGACCTCTCGATCTCGATCGGGCAATCCTGTTGTCATGGGTATCCGGGAACTCCTCAACCGGAACTGGTCTATTGTTTATTGCCATATATACCGAGAAGCGAACAGACGCTACGATTGGCCAATGATCGATCGGTCGTGACGACATTAAGTCACTTATTTTGATGTATCACCTTTAAGTCTGCGCCTCCTTTTAGAGGATATGTCGTGATCGCCTCCTCCCGACTCATTTAACTTTCGTGTATTCTTTCAAAAAAAGAAGGTGCATTGGCGTATTCACACACAGAAAAACATCCATATCTTTCAGGAAATTACCTGCACACTATTCTACCTTCGTTCCCTTTACCCTGTACCGTATTCTTTGAAATTTATACCATGGATCTAGCCAATTAAAATATATAAAGTTATCGTTGAGCAAATTTATGGGTTGAACAAATGGTCACGGTCATAATGGCCAAACTCTTCATCAAACGGAAGAAAAGAAGCGTCAGCATTTGCAGAGTGTATGCCACGGTTATTTACATGCTAATGGATAACTGGATTGGCCCTTTCATTAAAGTTCGAAGTGACCTGGGGAAAGGTAAGCAAGCAAACGTTATGAGTCCGCAACTCCAGCTGCATCAGCAGATTCTATGTCTCAGGAAACAGCATACCTAATGTCAAAAGAATCCAACCATTCGGTGACACATGAAGATCGACAAACATGATGTGCGTTATACTGTCAGAAATGATCGTCCAGACCCACACATGGGTTGTACCTTATCCTCATCGGCCGATTTGATTTGGACTTTCACTGTTTTAGGATTTGATTCCTCCTTCCGCAAGGTTACAACTTCCAAGCATACAAAGATTATTTGTATTATTTCCTGTGGTCTATTAGTTGGTCTGCACTTGATGTTTCTGATTCTATGTTCTTATTGAAGGATAAAATACAAACACAGAAGTCCAATAATTGATTTTGAATTCATACAACAGGAACGACTCCTAACCTTTCCCGATTCCATCTTTTACCATCATCTTTGAAGATTGTTAATGAAAAATATTCTGCAAAGTACATGTTCATTTCATCCTATAATTAAATAAT
Source organism: Erythroxylum novogranatense (assembly GCA_029891385.1). Classification (NCBI taxonomy): domain Eukaryota; kingdom Viridiplantae; phylum Streptophyta; class Magnoliopsida; order Malpighiales; family Erythroxylaceae; genus Erythroxylum; species Erythroxylum novogranatense. The sequence goes on along the minus strand of JAIWQS010000172.1, from coordinate 85,882 downwards.
ATAACAACAAAAATAACAGTAATTTAGTAAAAATTCTGCTGAGAGACGAAATTTGAAGAGATCCGATAGTACACAACCTTACTCCTAATTGATAGAGAAGTTGAGTATCAAAGATATTCTACCTCAATACATATTGTACTAATATTGTATTATATCTAATTCTACCCTTTGTTTAAAAATACATTACAGATAAGTAACAATTATACTTTGAAATAAGAATATAATGATTGAGTGGAAAGACTATCATATATCAATAGGAATCATACTAGGACTCAGTACATTCAATACTGTTATAATGTAAAAATTATCATAATGCATTAAAATAAGCAACAACTTCAGTGAAGTACCATAATATACTATGACTACACAGTCCATCCATTAGGTAGTTGTAGGAGTACCATAATTCATTATAGATAAGTAACATGTAAATTGTAAATTTGGAATATAATGATTGATTGAAAAAGCATCACGTCTTAATATAAAATATGCTAGCACCATTCAATATCGTTGTTGTGTATAAAATTATTATGATGCAATTAGGAAAAAAGATTTTAAGTAAAAATGATAATACCATAACAGAGTACAAATAATACTAAGTATGAATTCATGCTATCATATAACTATATATATTCCATACCACATGCATTTACCAAAAAAGTATTGTTATTCATTATAAATAAGTAATACTTACAATTTAAAATAAGTATATAATAAATGAGTACAATGAACACTATGTCACAATATAAACTATAATAAAATTTAGTATATTTTATACCATATTTATGTTCAAAATTACTATAATGAATTAAAATTAAGTGACACCTTTAGTGAAAAAATAATAATACTATGTTTGAGTGTAAACAATAATAAGAATCAATGCACAGTATTTTATGACTATTTAGATCCCATATTATGTGCATTTACAAAAAAATCATCATTATCACAAATAAGTAACATTTGCAATTATCTAGAGGCAAACTGTGAAAGATATGGATTGTTATACACTTGCGTATCAAACCATTTCCATTTAAAGTTTTCCTGGACACGATTAACTAAACGCCAATCTGATTAATTGTTTTCTTATTAGAATTTTTGAAAGAAAAAAAATGAATAACACATATTACTACATATTCGTGCATCAAAATGTTTCCATTTGTTTTTTTTTTTTGGCACAATCAATTGTAGACCCATGTGTTCAATCATGTTCTTATTAGAATTTTTGAAAGGACACAGTCCACTACAAGCTTATATACCAAATCATGTTAATTAAGACTTTATTGGACATAATTAATGATACACTTTTATGGTCAACCATGTTCTTGTTTGAATTACTGTAGGATAGTATGAAGGACATAGATTAGTATATGTTGTATATCAATTCATGTCTATAAAAGTTCATGTTAGAGATAATTAAATACATGATTATATGGTCAATTGTGTCGTTTATGTTATAAATTTTGAATGGGAATTGATAAGAACACACACTGTTACATGGTTGCATGTTAGATTGCATCTATTATTCTAACTCACATTTTAAGGGTAATAATGTAATTTTCTTTGTCTAAATCCTAGACTCTACTCGATACTAAGAAATGAAGGAAGAAGATGCTACATACTACAAAGTGGGAGTCATTATTTGAAGCTTCTAGTAATTATTTAAGCCCACTTCTATTAATTATTTAAGCCCACTATGTTTTATACACCTCTATAATGAACAAATGAAAATATACATAACAAGTAGACAACATTGCTCCAATATTCCTCTTTTCTTTTTGGAGTTTATATGTTCATATTTTATATGTCTAAAAGATATGTTTATACATATATTTAGATATGATTTATAAGGTGTTGAGCCTGTTTAAATGACAAAGTTAGTGAGGTAGCGTAGTGGAGACAATATATTATTATTGGTTTTATGTTTTTCATGTTAGGTGATGATTTATTAGCATATACACATTGGTTTTATGATGTTATGTCCAGTAACAATATTTGATTTGGTGTGGTTGACTTTTTATTATTATTATCAGAGTCTATAAAATAAGGATAAGGCTGTAAGTAAAGCATCACAAGAGGAAAGAAAAGGTAAGGCCAAAAGGAAGGTAATAGATAGCCATCTTATTAAAATTATTATTTGATGATATTTACTTAAAACTTAAAATAATATATTAAATACGAAGTTATTGCTCGTATGACAAGTTAGAAAAGTGGGAGCATTAATAATAAGTTATAAAATTTAGGCCAAATTAAACGCCAAATTAAACTAAATTAATACAATTTGGTAGTTAATTATCATCAATATTTGATTATGAGTACTTTCAATGAGTACTTATGGAGTTTTCAAATAAGTTATTGTTCAAATAAGGTCTTCAAATTAATGTAAAGCCCTACTCTAAAGTAGGTGACATGGGTTACCAGTATACAATTTTATGAATTTTAAGAGATATAGAGGTTTAAGGTGAGAAAGGATATCTACTATTGGTTGTATGGTTGATTTGATCCAGACCAGCTAACACTGATTACGTGGATTATGGGGGCACCAAATAGTACTAAACTAATACACACAAAAGTTAATAAAGTTAAGGTGATGAGGCTTCAGCAGTACTGTAAAGTCAATGATTATCAAATCATGATCATGCTCATACCCGATAAAGTAAATGGTGAATGAATAAAGGAATATTTCTAATGAAACTTCCTTCTAAACATGTTAAGCATTTTTTAATGCCTAAAGTCTAGTTATGGTATCATTATGCAGTTATCTTGAGTCATCTCTACACATCACGCTTGTAAGGTCTAGCAAGTTATATATTGTATATATGGGTGGTTTTGTAGCTGTATTGATGGCGAGTTATACATCCATAATTATAGTGTTATGTGATTTCCATTTATACACCTTAACTATATATGAAAAACTAACAAAAACTATCACTAGCATCATTTTCTAATAGTGCACAACCCAACAAATAAACTTTCTGTGATGGATTATACTGAAAATAGGATAATTAATATTTGGTATTTATTAATGAGATATGTAGTATCAAATGACACATATCATCAAATTCAACATATGTTACACAACTCACATCAACCCAAAATTATTCCTCAACCTTCCTTCCTCATCATAGTTAATTTTGTTAACAATAACATACTATCATTTTCCATTATAATAAATATATTATAAACTATTTATGTATCTCCTTTTCCCAACCTCATTCTCCTTAACCAGCCTATATGATTAAAACAATATTTATATAAATATGTTATGTTTTCATAACCATTTAAAGATATATTAATAGTTTGTACATTTGTAAATGACATAATTCTACATTATTCATGTATAATATATGTCTAACATGATTGTTGACAACTCATTGTTGCGTTATAAACCTTAAGTTACTTAGAATAACTTTGTAGTTACATATAGCTTCAAACTTTTGATGCTTGAAATGCCTTCGTCTAACTGATAATATACTCGATCATGGAACTTAATTCTTCCACTACTTCTAGGTTTTTTATTCAATCTTTGTGGTTTGTGTGACTAACCTTTATGATGTAAATGTTCTACTCTTAAGGTCTCCATTATCATCTTTCTCTCCTTCCTTTATTGTAACTATAAACCTATGACATTTCGTATGCTTTTGGTACAAATTAAAAACAATTTCTAAACTTTCAAACTTTATTCCTACTTCAAGTACCATCTCGATCTCAATTTCTTATGCCCACTATATAAGGTCAATGTATCTACATAACTCGTCTCATTCCCCATTTCATTACTTATCCATATTATACCGCTGTATTATACCGTAAATACACCAAATAGATATGTGCCAAAATGATTTAACACTCAAATATAAATGATCTTCTTACTTATTCTTCTTTTAAATTTCACTATAAACAAATACTAATCAAGTTGGAATATCTTGTTAATAATAAAATTTGGTTTTGCATTTTACATATATTTACAACAAAAAACCTCTAAACATTTACTTCTCACAACAAAATTACTACTTAAAACTCTCAAAACTTAACAACATATTTTATTCCATTTATAATTGTAGCGCCCCCTCACCGTAGAGTATACACCGGGTCGCCCGTAGGTCGTACCGATGCACAACCTACGACGAGGGTGTCCTACGATTCGATCATTTCTATAACCTCATGGCATCAATATAAATAAAGCGGTAATATCGATTCGATAAATTTTAAAACCAAATCGTATTTCTCATTTCATTTCCTAAAGCCACAATTACATCATCGCACCATATATATACAACTGCACAAGTCCAAAAGAACTAACATAGCTCCTACAATACCATCCACAAAATACCCCAAAAGATCCCCAATGACACACATGGGCCATGCTCCTCTCGCAAGACACACAAAGCAGATAAGTCTCACCGACGGAGCTAAGTCAAACTATCTCGTCCCGAAAATAGATGCAATGTTGGGTGAGTTTATGAACTCAATGAGAAACCATCATTGATGGTTTACCCAACTCATGCATCTACAGCATAATCACATAATATCGTACATATATCACAATCAGAAATCACATACAGTTATTTCACATTTATAAGGCGACACGCCTTTCACACAATTCACATGTAAACATTCATATATGTAACGTGCATGTGACTCTTTCATTTTCTTTCGTTGTTGTGACCGTGCGCCTGAGCTCATATACGTTGAGTCATAGGCTCTAAACATTGGGCTCGAAGCCCTAATACGCTGAAAGCATAAAGCTCTCAAAATCGTTGGGCATATATACATGCGTCGAGCTTAAAGCTCAATACTTGGCTACACGGCCACAACCGCCTTTATCTCGATCATATCATATGTATGTATGCACATGTTCACTTTACAATACATGCATCATATTAGAATCCTTTATACCTAATTCTTACCATTCAAAACCAATTATGAACAATTTACGCACAATCCACACTTCTATATCACAAATTAAATATCCCAACACCCGTGGTCCTAATCAATCAAATCAAACACATATAATCCGTCCTTAACTCCACATGGCATATTTGCATAAAATTAAACACATAAAGGTTGAGAAACCAACTAGGTTACTCACCTCAGAACTTCCGAGCTACTGCCGGGAAGTCTCGCCTACGTCGAAAAATCGGCGATCCACTTGAGCCTCTATAACAATCAAAATATAAGTAACATTATAAATTGTACAAAATTTTAATGTACAATGATGCATAAGAATCGAATATTGTACGTACTATATGTGTTATGACAATTCCGACACAACCAATTTTCGATCTCAATTTCTAATTCCCAAATTCATAATCTCCAAATTGAATTTAATCCATAACTAATTGAATCATCAATTTCCTAAATCCCAAATTTCTAAATCTCCCAATTAAAAACCTCAAAAATTCAACTTTCGGAATTCAGCCTCCCTCGCCGAGGCGTCAGATCCTCACCAGCGAAGCTCCCATTTCCTTTACGTCATTGTGGTAGATACTCCTACTGCGCATGCGGTCAATATTCTTCGTCATGCGTGCGCGATCATGACGCTCTTTATCTTCCTCGCCACAAGCATATGAAGCAAATTTTGTTTCGCCCGTGTTCGTCATCTTGCCAAGGCAACCACCGGACACGCCTAAAAACCTGTAAATTTTCAGATTCTCGATCAAATCTTCTTCAAATCTAGTTTTCTCCTCACAAATCACTTCTAAATAATTCCATACGATATACAACTAATCTTTAACCTTTATTTCATCAAACAATTAAAATCCCTAAAATTCAACCCTAAATTCACCGAAAATCATCATCGAAACCCTAAATCACAAATCCTCAAATTTTCATGTTAATCCTCCAATTAACTCTATAAATCAACCAATCAAACTATACAAGACAAGTTAGGAATAACTTACCTGATTAATAACTTCAAATCTCTAAGAATCACACCAAATCAAAGCCCACGATACCCACTTCTCTCAACAAAATTCAAACCCATTTCAACTCTTTTCCAACACCAACCAAAGGGATCTATTAAGGATGGAAGAAGAAGCAACTTGTGGAAAGAAATCAGCAACACTCCAAGGAGAATCCACGATGAAGGAATAAGGAAGAGGAAGTTTATGTCGAAAGCAAGAAGAAAACCGTGGAGAAATTTTCAAAGGTAGGGCTATATATATATTAAAGAATCAAGGGCTTGATTGGCTAATTTAAATGCCACCAGTCTGATCCGAACCACCTCAAGCCAATTTCTAATTCTAATTTCTCTCGAATTCCAATGACTAAACCCTAATTCCTCAATTTAAATTTTTAATCTATTTGTGCCATTGGGTAGTCAATTTTGGAACAAGAAATCCAATTAATCAGTCCTCGATCAATTTTTCGGTCCGGGCCTATTGCTCCGAAAATTCCAGAAAATTTTCTATAAATCCTCAAAAATAGAAAACTAATCATCGTATACTCCAATTTCATAATTCAATTTCTTAACTTTCATTTCTCACTCAAATTCAATCCTCGAGCCCAATTAGACCTAAATTTCCACACATGTCCTAATCATCTCCAACTCAAATTATCCCACTCAAATCGGAAATATGTCATACATGTACGTACGTACGAATGCCAATAATACACATATTATATAATAAATGCTCATGCCAAATACGAATGCAATGAACTGTACACATCCCATCGGTGACGGGATGTTACAATTCTCCCCTCCTAATAAAAATTTCGTCCCGAAATTTTCTTACCTGACTGATCAAACAGATGAGGGTACTGCCTCCTTATGTGCTCCTCAGTCTCCCAAGTCGCCTCCTCGGTCGAATGGTTCTTCCAAAGGACTTTTACTAATGGAATCACCCGAGATCTCAACTGCTTGACCCGCGATCCAATAATCCGCACCGACTCCTCAATATAACTCAGATCACTGGCTATCTCTACCTCCTGAGCCGGAATCACATGAGTCGGGTCAGATCGATATCTCCGAAGCATGCTCACATGAAAGACGTCATGCAACTGAGACATCTCACTCGGCAACGTCAATCTATACGCTAACGGTCCAATCCTCTCAGTAATCTCATACGGACCAATATACCGAGGACTCAACTTGCCCTTACGGCCAAATCTCAGAACTCCTCTCCACGGAGACACTCTGAGGAACACCCTATCTCCTATAGCATACTCCATCTCTCTCCGATGCTGATCCACATAGCTCTTCTACCTGTCCTGAGCCGCCTTGATGCGACTCCGAATCAACTGTACCTTATCTACCGTGTCTTGGATCACTCGGACTCTCTAACATCCTCATACCCTCTTCATCCCAAAGAAGAGGGATCTACACGTCTCCCATAAAGCGCCTCATACTGGTGCCATCCCAATGCTACTCGTGCATCGATTATTATATCGAACTCTACCAGAGGCAACATCGATCCCACGCACCTCGGAACTCCAATACACGTGCTCTCAACATATCCTCAATCGTCTCAATAGTCCTCTCACTCGCCCATCTGTTTGAGGATGAAACGCAGGTCAAGTTCAATCGTCCCCATAACGATCGCAGCTCCTCCGTAACCTCGAAGTAAATGGGATCCCTATCGACACTATCGAAATCGGGACCCTATGCAATAACTATCTCGCTACATACTTCGGGCCAACGATCAAGGTATTACTCTCCTCATCGGCAAGAAGTGAGCCGATTTAGTCAATCGGTCCACTATGACCCAGATAGTATCACACTGCTTCGGCGTCCTGGGCAACCCCATGATAAAGTCCATCGTAATGCGCTCCCATTTCTACTCCGAATTGGCAACGAATGCAACCTCCCAACTGGGACTTGGTGCTCAGCCTTAACCTGCTGGCACGTCAAACACCGAGAAACAAACTCCGCTACATGCCTCTTCATACTTGGCCACCAGAAATGTAACTTAAGAGTGCGATACATCTTGGTGACACCAGGATGCATGGCATAAGCAGCCAAATGAGCCTCCTCCAAAATCTCTCGCCTCAAATCATCTATATCAGGAACACACAACCTCTGGTCCATCCACAGAGTACCATCTCTCAACTCAAACTCAGATAACCATCCTGATCTGACTCTATCCATCAGTCTCACAACCGCTGGATCCCAATCCTGAACCCTCCTGATCCGATCATGCAACACTGGCCTCAGCCTCAAAGTCGCTATCAGAGCTCCCTCTTGACTCAAATCCATCTGCACATTGAGAGCTCTCAACTGAACTAAACACGGCAACCTCGAAACCTGAATCTGAGCTGCACTACCATGCGATCTCCTACTCAAGGCATCGGCCACCACATTAGCCTTCCCTGGGTGGTACTTGATAGTGCAATCGTAATCCTTAAGCAGCTCTAACCACCTCCTCTGCCTCAGATTCAGCTCTTGCTGACTCAACAAGTACCTCAAACTCTTATGATCAGTGAAGATCTGGAAGGTCTCCCCATACAGATAATGTCTCCAGATCTTCAGAGTAAATACAACTACTGCTAACTCCAGGTCATGCACAGGATAATTACCCTCATGGGCTCTCAACTGTCTCGGCGTATCATGACTCTCCCATGTCATCAAGACACAACCTAAACCCTCTGCGAAGCATCATCAACACCTCAATCCTCCCGCTCCAGATGGCGGGGCTAACACCGGCCATTGTCGTCAACCGATGTATCAACTCATCGAAACTCCTCCGCACTCATCTCGTCCAATCAAGGCTACACCTTCCTCGAAGTCTTGTCGAGGACGGAGATCACCGAAAACCCTCGACAAACCTCCAAGAATATCCGCCAACTGAGAAACTCCTCACCGACACGCCTCTAATCTCCCAACTCCTCACCGCCTCAATCTTGTGAGGATTCACCCGATACCCTCACCGATACGATGTGGCCTAGAACACCACCTCATTCAGCCAATATTTATACTTGGTGAATTTGGCATACAGCTGCCTCTCTCTCATAATCTGCAACACAATCCTCAGATCCTCCGCATGCTCCTGTCTAGACCTCGAATACACTAGGATATCATTAATGAATACGATCACAAACTGATCTAGGTATGGCTGAAAGACCCTATTCATCAAGGCCATGAAGGCTGCCGGGGCATTAGTCAACCCGAACGGCATCACTAAGAACTCGTAATGCCCATACCGCCTCGAAAGCACTCTTGGGCACATCGACCTCTGCGATCCTCAATCGATAATAACCGGATCTCAAATCCAACTTGGTGAACACCGAGCTCCTCGCGAATCGAAATAAGTCATCGATTCTAGGCGGTGGGTACTTATTCTTAACAAGAACCCGATTAAGTCGCTCAGAATCGATGCAAAGCCTCATAGTCTCGCCCTTCTTCTTCACAAACAACACCGGAGCTCCCACTGTGAAGTACTCGGCGATGAACCCTTATCCAATAACTCCCGGTCGAGCCTTAAGCTCCCTCGGTTCCACCGTGCCATCCTATACGGAGGTATCGATATAGAGCGGTGCACTGAACGAGGTCTATCTCGAACTCGTCTCCCGATCCGGCCAAGAAACCCAAGAACTCCTCCTGAAACACATCTGGAACTCCCCGATCACAGGGACATCCTGCAACCTCTGCTACACTCTAGAGTCCACCACATGCGCCAAATAAGCCTCACAGCCACCCCTCATCAATCTCAAAGCACTCACAAACGAATCATCCCAGGCCGGCACTTTGCCGACTAACACCTCAAATCATGCCCTCGGTGACCAGAGACTCAAGACTACCTCCTTGGTATAACAATCCAAAATAGCCCTATGAGCAGTGAGTCAGTCCATCCTCAAAATCAAATCAATCACCTGAAGGGGTAGCACAATCAAATCTGCACTCAATACCGCTGAATCTACCCGAATCGGGCATCCCCTGCAGAACTCACCTAAAGTAGTGGTACTACCCAAAGATGTACTCACCTGCAACCCATACTGTAGCATCTCCCTATCCACATGCAATCTACATGCCACATGCGGTGCAATAAATGAATGCGTGGACCCTGGATCTATCAATGCATACACCTCTATATCTGAGAGTAGAAGCAAACCTGCAATAACCTCGGGAGAATCCTAGGCCTCCTGCTGGTCATGGCGTAGACCACGGCTCGGGATCGCGACTTCGCCTTGTCCCTCGGTCCCACATAGAATCTCGCCTCTACCTCGGGCTCTGCCGACCCTAAATCCAGTCCACCGCTCGTCTTCACGCATCACGAGCTACTACCACCTCCCACTGGCGGTGATCGAACTCCCAAAGTCGAGGACAACTCGAATCATGTGGTCCATAGATCCACAGCTAGACAGCTCCTGCCACTCTCAAAGACTCTCCAATATGCCTCTTATCACAATGCACGAAACCGCAAAGCCTTTGTCCGCCTCTCGACACCACTACTACCATCGCCACTACTAGCCCAGCAAATCTCCTCTCGAACCGAACTCGACTGTTCAATCCCCGGTGATCTGAACCTCGCTCATGCGTCGCTCGTGCTCTACCGGAGCTACCGACTATCATCGGATCTCTTACCTCGGACTCTCGACCGGCCTCTACTCGGCTCTGTCTCAAGAGTCGCTTCAACTCGACAAAGAATGATCTCATCTCTACAAAGGTACCCATATCCGACCGGCTAACACGCACGAATATCCAGATTCAGCCCTCCTCAAATCTCCGGCACCTATCACCTCGGAGGCAATCGTATCAGACGATATGCCGACAACTCACTAACCGGACCTCATAATCGCCACCGACATCGATCCCCCCAACTCTAAAAAGTCCCAGATCTTCATATCCAAATACTCCTTGGGCATAAAATTATCCCGGAAAGCCCTCGAAAGTCACCAAGTCAACACACACTACCGGTGGAACTACCCGGACAGATCTTCCACCACCGATAAGCGGACCACGAGCAAAGAAACAAAGATAGTCGGCGCCCTCGTGGTCACAATCCATCTGATCTAGACCCGCCGGTCCTCTCCAACCAACCCTCGCCTCGGCCAGGTCTCAGGCGCCATAGAATCGACAATTTTCTACGCAGCGATCATACCTCCGCCCCATCTCATGGGAACTACCGGAGGTCGCTCCTCAAACATAGGCACGTAAGACTCTACTCGCTCCGATCGATCTCGATCACCGGTTGATCAACTTGATCACCAAAAATGGATGACCTACAATAAAATCACAATTCCGATCAATTTCTTGCTTTCCTTATGAAATTCAAGCCTAAAATACACTATGCCCAAAAGATGCCAAATCATGCTCTGATACCACCTAATGTAGCGCCCCCTCACCGTAGAGTATACACCGGGTCGCCCGTAGGTCGTACTGATGCACAACCTACGATGAGGGTGCCCTACGATTCGATCATTTCTATAATCTCATGGCATCAATATAAATAAAGCAGTAATATCAGATTCGATAAATTTTAAAACCAAATCGTACTTATCATTTCATTTCCTAAAGCCACAATTACATCATCAGACCATATATATACAACTGTACAAGTCCAAAAGAACTAACATAGCTCCTACAACAGTCATCCACAAAATACCCCCAAAAGATCCCCAGCTGACAGACCTGTGGGTCATGCTCCTCTCGCCGGCACACACAGCAGGATAAGTCTCACTGATCGGAGCTAGAAGTAAAACTATCTCTGTCCTGAAAAATAGATGCAATGTTGGGTGAGTTTGCGAACTCAGCGAGAAACCATCATTGATGGTTTACCCAACTCATGCATCTACAGACAATCACACAATATCGTACATATATCACAATCAGAAATCACATACAGTTATTTCACATTTATAAGGCGATACGCTTTTCACACAATTTACATGTAAACATTCATATATGTAACGTGCATGTGACTCTTTCATTTTCTTTCGTTGTTGTGACCGTGCGCCTGAGCTCATATACGTTGAGTCATAGGCTCTGTAAACATTAGGCTCAGAAGCCCTAATACGTTGAGCATAAAGCTCTGCAAATCGTTGGGCATATAGCCCTGTGCGTTGAGCTTAAAGCTCTGAATACGGTGGTTACACCGGTCATAACTGCCCTTATCTGATCATACTGTTATGCATGTATTCACATGTTCACTTTACAATACATGCATCATATTAGAATCCCATATACCTAATTCTTACCATTCAAAACCAATTATGAACAATTTACGCACAATCCACACTTCAGATCACGGTCAAATATCCCAACACTCGTGGTCCTAATCAATCAAATCAAACACATATAATCCGTCCTTAACTCCACATGGCATATTTGCATAAAATTAAACACATAAAGGTTGAGAAACCAACTAGGTTACTCACCTCGTAACTTCCGAAGCTATCGCCGAAGTCTCGCCACGCTCGACGATCGGCGATCCACTTGAGCCTCTATAACAATCAAAATATAAGTAACATTATAAATTGTACAAAATTTTAATGTACAATGATGCATAAGAATCGAATACTGTACGTACTATACGTGTTATGACAATTCCGACACAAATCCGAATTTTCCGATCTCAATTTCTAATTCCCAAATTCATAATCTCCAAATTGAATTTAATCCATAACTAATTGAATCATCAATTTCCTAAATCCCAAATTTCTAAATCTCCCAATTAAAAAACCTCAAAATTTTAACTTTCGGAATTCAGCCTCCCTCGCCGCGGCGTCAGATCCCTCGCCGCGGCAAGCTCCCATTTCCTTTACGTCATGCATACAGATACTTCCTCGCCGGCGAATACTTCTTCGTCGAGGCGTGCGCATCACAGACGCTGCGACACAACTTATCTTCCTCGCCACAAGCCTTCCGAAGCAAATTACGCTTTCGCCACAAGGTGTTCGTCATCTTGTGCATGCAACCACGGACATGCCCAGAAAACCCAGAAATTCTCAGATTATCGACTGAAATCTTCTTCAAATCCAGTTTTTCTCCTCACAAATCACTTCTAAATAATTCCATACCTATTATACAACTAATCTTTAACCTTTATTTCATCAAACAATTAAAATCCCTAAAATTCAACCCTAAATTCACCGAAAATCATCATCGAAAACCCTAAATCACAAATCCTCAAATTTTCATGTTAATCCTCCAATTAACTCTATAAATCAACCAATCAAACTATACAAGACAAGTTAGGAATAACTTACCTGATTAATAACTTCAAATCTCTAAGAATCACACCAAATCAAAGCCCACGATACCCACGGTTCTCAACAAAATTCAAACCCATTTCAACTCTTTTCCAACACCAACCAAAGGGATCTATTAAGGATAGAAGAAGAAGCAACTTGTGGAAAGAAATCAGCAACACTCCAAGGAGAATCCACGATGAAGGAAGAAAGAAGAGGAAGTTTATGTCAGAAGCAAGAAGAAAACCGTGGAGAAATTTTCAAAGGTAGGGCTATATATATATTAAAGAATCAAGGGCTTGATTGGCTAATTTAAATGCCACCAGTCTGATCCGAACCACCTCAAGTCAATCTCTAATTCTAATTTCTCCCGAATTCCAATGACTAAACCCTAATTTCTCAATTTAAATTTCTAATCTATTTGTGCCATTGGGTAGTCAATTTTGGAACAGGAAATCCAATTAATCAGTCCTCGATCAATTTTCCGATCCGGGCCTATTGCTCTGAAAATTCCAGAAAAATTTCTATAAATCCTCAAAAATAAAAAACTAATCATCGTATACTCCAATTTCATAATTCAATTTCTTAACTTTCATTTCTCACTCAAATTCAATCCTCGAGCCCAATTAAACCTAAATTTCCACACATGTCCTAATCATCTCCAACTCAAATTATCCCACTCAAATCGGAAATATGTCATACATGTACGTACGTACGAATGCCAATAATACACATATTATATAATAAATGCTCATGCCAAATACGAATGCAATGAACTGTACACATGCCATCGGTGATGGGATGTTACAACAATACTCCAGGTGAAAAGGTTACTTGATATTATAAATGACAAGATGATAGTTTATATGCAACTCTAAAAATTGGTTTCTTGATACCATAAATAATATCAAAATTATTGCTTGAGACCTCACTTTCATGCTTAATTGATAAATAACACCAAAATAGTAGTTGATAACAGAGGATAATGGCAAAATATTTAAAAAAAAAGTCTTGTAAGATTATCTTATAGTTTGAAAGTGATCATTTACTTTTTAGCTTCAACAAAGTGATGAATGTGTCAATATGAGGGAATAAGCAAGCATTTTCTTTTCCTCACCAAAAGGCTAACAATTTTTTTTGGTCAATTGTTATATTTGTCCTTCCGATTTCAATTACAATTTTGTCAGTTACGTACTACTAAACAATAGGACTACTATAATGTAACTTGATCAAAACTACTCTTAAAGCACTTACTCATTATATTTAGTATTTGTGTATCTCCATTGTCTCACCTTTTAATACTAAGTCAAGTATATAGAAGTTACATGTTATTGCCATATGTTAGTTTTTAATGTATTGTATTTCCTATTGCAAGGTTTTAAATCCTTATATTTTTAAATAACATAGTAAAAATTAAACAATAAATTCTAAATTGGGTTTAAGATATTAGAGGATATATATGGTCAACGTGAATATCTTTGTCATACAACATATTAAATATTTCAAGCCTTTTAATCTACCTATCATTCCTTGAGTCTATCCAACTATTGAAAATACAAAAATAATTCAATTATTAACACATAGGTGAATATGCTTATATCCTATATGATATTTTGTAGTTATCAATGGTATGAGTGTGAATAATTATGAACTAATTTACACAATAAGATGTTTAATTACATCAAATTTTGGTATACTTTACTTCAATTAAATCACATTATAGTATGTTAAATTATGGAATTAAGTTTTGTATATGTGATAAGTTAGCTAAATTCATGTTGGTTAAAAATAAGGGACACGAAAATTTGTTGAAATCATTTCACACTTCTCAAATTAATTGTTGATAAACCTATATAAATAAGAGTATATTTCAAGCATCATAATCTTTGATTTCATTCTGTGTTATGGACCAAATGGTCCTAGTTAAGGATGTACTACTTTGCCATTTTAAGGATGTTTTAGTCTAATTTAGATTCCTTATGAAAGGAAATTGGGGAATTGAGACATGATATAAAAACATTTATAATTGTATATGTATTAATGATTAACTAATACAAATATTATTATGTAAAAGGTTTGAGTAGTTTAAAATTTCATTCCTCGTGATCTATCTAAGGTTTATTTGTTTCAATTGGTTTATTTGATGGACTTAAAACAGCTTATATGTTGCTTAATGAATATATACATTGAATTGAGTTATTCTAAAGTGGTATGTGATCTTTCATACTCTTCGGATCATAAAAGGGTACATTATATTATATAAAACTACCTTTACACTTGCTCCAACCATGAGCACAAAGGAGTGAATTTGAGTATCATATTCCTTCAATCTCAATCTTTACTATTGAATATTACTTATGTTTATAAGTTCAACTTTATGTACCATCATCTAATTTAGGAATGGTTTAACTTGTTTGTATGCTATCGGTTAAGTAAAACTAATGAATCATCTCGAATTCGAAGTGAAAATAAACAAAAAAAACACATTTGTTTATTTTATCGTAATGATGTTGAACTAAAATAAAATCCATATTTAACGTGAGTTTATGAATAAGTAAAACCAATGAATCCATACATCTATGAAATTATAGTTTAAAATTCTTAAACTCATGTTAAATATGGATTTTATTTTAGTTCGAACATCATTATACGATAATATAAATAAAGGTGTTTGTTTGTTTTGTTTATTTTCGATCAAGTTCAGATAATTATATTGTCTTGTATATACATATATTTGTATATCCTTAAATGAATATCCATAATAGTTTTAAGGTTAATGAATATGGTCGACAATACATTTGTTTAAACAATAGTGTACTTGACAAAACAAATCATGAACATGTATTGGCACCTAGGTGTATAGCAACTACAATCCTATAAACTCACTAAATTGAGTGATATGACAATATGGGTAAGCACTTAGCATTGTAGACTGAGTTTCCCTACTATATTCACTATGTTTGAGGAATGAAAATTCTGTTGGAACTGAAAAGATTAAACTTATGATAATAATCTATTTTACATTTGCATTTAAAATATAAAATAGCTGTATAATTTTAAGCATTAATCATAATATAGTACCAGACACAAGATTAGTAAATCATCAGTACCAAACTAGAAAGTTTCACATTGGACTTTGGTACTGGTTGATGTTGACTTTTTTAGTTGATATTAGTCGATTCTACCGATAACCACAATATTGATCAAAATTAGAAATTATTAAAATTTATGACTAAATTGAAAAGCTTACGATTCTCCTATATAAAGTAATAAATACTTATACATAAAAGGAATATGACAAAATTTAATTTATTTAATAAATAAAAATACAAATAAGAAAGAATTAAATAAATATTTTATGTGATTAGATTATACACAGTAATCATAGATTACATAACTGAATATATTAGTTTAATACAATTATATTTAATTTTTAAAATTAATATATTTCATTTTGGAAACATATATAATTTTTAATATATATTAAAATATTATAACAGCATTTGAAATATTTAAAGATGACATTTGAAATTAAATTCACATATTATAAATCCATTGTTATACTTTTGTATTATTATTAATTTTATATTTACGTGAGAGCTAAATGATGTTTTTATTTTAATTTATAAGAAATATGTGAAAATAATATTAACAAAAATAGATAAATATTTGTTATATCACATTTATATTATTACGATCTCTTAAGATATGATTGAAATAAAATAAAAATTTTATAATATAATATATTAAGGGACTACTTTACAATTTTATAAAATTTAAAAAATTATAATTTTAAAAATTATCTAAATTGATCGACATCAGTATCATATTTGATATATTTTGTGTTAAAATACAATATTTTTATACTCAGCTTTGGTATTCTCATATATAATAGAAGTTGATACTTATTTTAAATGAGTTACATAAATGTAGTTTAGAAGAGCATGAAACATGATATTGCTTACCTAATTTAAGGTAGGATTTTTACATACCAATATATAGTACACATGAAATGAATACATTGTCAAAACAATTGGGTGCTCAGATAGGAGCAATATTCTTTCTTGTTATTCTTTTCAAACTCTTCTTATATTCTCATTACACCAACTTTCACTCTAAATAAATATCAATTAAGCCCAGTCATGCTAAACGCTACTTTTTGTTAGGGATGACAACCCGCCAAGTTAACAAGCCATGGGCTGAACCACGGGTTAGGACTTCTTGGCTTGACTAGCTCATGAGTTAGGCTCTGACCAAGTTTATCCAAACCTGACCTTGTCCGAGGTTCGATCAAAAGTGACAAAATAATATTTTTTTATTAAAAATGATGTCATTTTTTAAAAAAAAAATTCAAAAAATTAATAACTCGGGTCAAGCCGACCAGAACATGGGTCGGATCAGGTACTTTTGTTCTAAATTTTCAAAGTATACATTGCTAGAATCACAATGCTTTTCTAAAAACATATAACATAAAATGATTTTTAATAACTAATAACAATATCAAAATATACTTACCAAAAAATAACAATTTCAAAACATACCCAAAAAAAAGTTGTAAACTTATATTGTAGAAAAGAAAGGGTAATTCCCAATTTAAAACTTCAAACAAGTAATAAATGCCTATACTAATTAATTGATAAATTTACTATTATTTTGTCAATTATTATTTTATCCATCAATTACTACTAAATATATCAATTTTAATATTTTGATATTTTTAATTCTAATTGGCACCACCATCTTGAATTCAGAAAGTGTTTTCATAATTAAAATGCATCTATTCTCGACTAAAAGTTTATGATAATAGCACATCACAATAAATTCCCATAAGATTAAGACCCTACCAATCTTCTTGAAGTATAATTACTGGTCCGAAGGGTCTCATTCTTGCTTTTGTAGTTTGTACGTTGGCAGATTCATCGATGTTTGTAGAACAAACGGATAATAAGTGGAACAGCCCCATTCCATGACAATGATCAGGCAGTCGTCTTTGAAAGGTACAAGCACCAAAAAAATATCATGGTCCTGTTAAGGAACTGATCATGTGTGTTATCTCCAAACCCACCTGCCAGTTAATGAACTGACTCTACACTTGGTCAATGGCTACCATAAATTACAACTTTTGGTGCATTCTTGTGAGGACCACAACCAATTATATGTTGTCGGCAGCATTGCCTTTTACTTTCCACAGCAATTTCCAGGCCCCCGTCAGTACTCAGTACTCTGAAAGTATATCTTTTCTACTACCTGTTTTTGGGGTTAGGTCTAGAAAGCGGAATATTTTGCTTTTGAGTTTCAGAGGCTTCGGTAGTAGTCTAGTAGTGGTTATCAAGATTGATGACCTTCCCTTGGAGCTTTTTCTCCGTGTTGTGTCAGTTCAGAGCCTACTAATAAGTTTTTTTTTTTTCATAAAGGGCAAAAAAAAAAATATCGAAAGTTAAATGAGTTGGAGGAAACTGATCCTGACATATCCTTTAAAAGGAGACTATGACATCCTGAGGGTGGTACATCAAAATATGTGACGCCTATGCTGCTCGACGGTAGAGTCAAATGAAATCGATGAGTCGGTCCGTATACATTTATCGCTTCCCCAGAATATGACGATGAATAACAAATTAGTTTTGGTTGATAAGTTCCCTGATATCTATGATAAGAGGGTTGTCCGACTGAGAGCGAAAAGGCACAAAGAACAGGAGTTGATACACTCCCATCGAGTCCACTTCCAGCTCAATCCCCAGTGATGACGATGTTTTGTTTACCCCAACCAAGTTGGCTGACAAGGGACGGATCAGGAATGTCCTAATTCCTTGATATGGTATACTCAGCTAAGCTTAGAGGGGCTATAAAAATGACTTGCCAGCTAAATTTTCCTCTTCTTGTTTACTTCGTGACAAATGATTTCAAGGCACAACCAACTGCTTGAAACAATCACCAAATGGACGAATTCTCGGACTGACCTGCACATTTCATCTGTCGTTTAAGAACCCTACAAATAGATGGCATTAATCCATGCCCACTTCCAGCAGTAGCAGTGCATATAAGTGAAAATTGCTAAAAGAGCATATCAGGATGTGATATCAAGTGACTGATTACGCACAGAAAATTATGAATAATGTCTTCAATGCACTGGTCCATAACAGAGCAAAAAGCTGGGGAGCAATGTTTTACAGCTGTATGTCACACGACAACTTCTCCTTACGTCTCTTCCGCTTAGTTATTGACAATTTAGTGGTCAGTCCCTTCCACGTGCTGTTTTCCGGAAAAGGATAACTCAACCGAAATGAGTAGAAACTAAGTCCAACGTCAAGACCCATCTCTCTGTGGCACTTTTAGTTTGGTCCTTCCTTCACTCCATGAACATTATATCTCATCTTGCCTAATGTTGGAATGACACGAACTCATAACTATTTAACTATATTGACTACGTCCAGTGGATAAACATTCAATCATCCATCCTTGATCAGAATGAATGACACGAACTCATAAGTGTTTAACTATATTGGTCGGACTGCGTCCGGTGCATGGATAAACAGTCAATCATCCATTCTTGATCAGAAGGATAATATGTAAAATGATTAGCTGTATGTGATTAAAGAGGCAAAAGAATCCGAGACAAACTACAAGAATGGAGAGAGGACAAGAACCGGGGGAGTTGCATTCAAAAAAGACCAATCACCACACAAAGTTATCAAATGTAAGCCTGTAAAATGGGGATGGACCAAGATTGATGCCATCACATGTTTGTTTCAAATCTTCAACGTGAATAGCTATTACATGCAAATAGTTAAAAATGGAGGTAAAGAAGAAAGAAAAGATTACAAAAGCCAGCCTATGTCTTTACGAACTTAAGTATCTTAATTTGTGAACTTCACTGGAGAATCTACTCAAGCCTTGTGAGTTGGACACTGGTAGCACTTAGTGAAAAGTCCAAAGGAATCAATCTGACGTATAAAGTTGAGCATGCTTGCCCATCCTCCAAATCCAAATCCCACAACAAGCACCCATACCACAACAAAGGTGTTTATGCAGTAATGGCCAACCCAACCTCCAAGAAATGATGGTGGTCTCTCTACTGCATTCTGTTAAAAAGGGCATTACCCATAAGAACTAGAAGTCTAAAAGATGACGAAAGAGAAGGTAAATATGGAGAAGAAAAAAAAGATAGTAACGAACCTCCCGGGCTGGTGCAGAAGAGAAAGTTATCATATGCGCTAGGGCAGGAATTATGTAGACAGTAAAGCTGACAAGCAATGATCCGACAGTGGAGTTAATGGGGCCGAAGAAAGGGAAGATAATTGCCAGAAACCATATTGGGATCACCACAGGTAGCCTGGTTAAAGCTCTCTTGAGCATACTCTTGGTTTCGTGTACTCTGATGAATTTCTCCCAGACGAAGTACAGAGGAGTGCATGCAAATCCAAATGTTATAAACTGAACATTAATAAGACAGAGAAGATGTTAGATGTCTCCTTTGTTAACCTCAGATTGGAAAAAGGAAAAAGAACAGAATAATTAGGATACGTTATCAATATATGCTCCAGACCTGATGAATAAGCATGAGGACGACAGCAATGTCTCTGAAACCGGTCCTTGGGAGCAAAGAGAGAGCATTAGAATGTGTAAGTAGCAAGTCGCCAAAGGCCCAATAAACAGCAGAAGCTGATGGGAGTGTCAGGGTTAACACATAAAGTGTTGCTATAAGGTATATTAGCTTGAACTTCTGAGGCTTCCACATAGCATGCATAATTTCCCTATAACCAAAATCCTTTCAAACAATCAAAATATATTGGTGGGAAAATGTATTTGCAATTGTATAATACCAAGAGTCCTCACACTGTCACAGCATGCCCACCAAAGGTGTAAAGAATGTTGGTTGCCCCAGTGAAGTACAGAACCATTTTGGCTGGACCGGAGTGTTTCACCCCTTCAACCTTTAAAAAATTACAACAAAACAGAACTTCAGGCCTAAATAGTCTAATTAATCTAAGCTTCAATTGAATATATATATATATTAATACCTGGCCGTGGATAAGGGAAGCAATTGTGAGATACCAGGCTGTGTAAGTAGTCATCATAAGGCCTAAGAATGACCAAATCCTGTAATTATGGAATGAAGGGATAAAGACAGTGGTTGCACAACAGGCACCAAAAATGTAGGTCCATGTTCTTTTGTCTAGATTGTCGTTTATGTAGTAGATGTTGCTGCAAAAGTATATGTTGATTATTAGGACAAAGTACTACGTAGGTGGTCAGAATGAAACACCAACCTCAAAGCCAATAAAGAACATGATCTGTAATGATGACTCTACCTTGCACAGGCAATTAACTGAATGACAGATCCAAAGAGAAGAAAAGTACAGTTGAAGAAGAGGCCTGCATTCCTCCAATGCTTTCCAAGTAGACCATCAAGGACTTCAAACCACTGAGAGAATGTAAAAAAAGAAAATGAGTTTTCTTCTTCTTCATTTGTGTTTCATAAGTTTGAAAGAGACAGACGCATTTCAGCTTCTCCTTCGCGTTACCTGAATCACATGATTCCTGAAATCAACCTTCTCTCTTTCTTTTCTAGTTCTGTACTCAACATATAGAACACTTATAAGGTAAGCAGTCCAGCTTCCCATTATCCCATAGAACAGCTGGAAAAGAATCCCAGAGAGCATCCCTAGTTGTGAGAAGGAGTAAGGCAAGGTGAGAAGCACTTGTGCAACCTACAAAATCACACCAAGAAGAAGGAAACGTTTTTAAAGAGTTGGACATCACACAGAGTACATTTCTTAAAGTTTTAAGATGAAGAAATCTGCCTGGTTAGAAGCGCAGCTAAACCAAGCATCATAAGCAGAACCTCCATGCCAAAACAACTTGGAAAGTTTGCCTTAATTGACTTGGAGTTGCCTTCTCTTTCCATTTCCAAGTAATTCCCAGCTATAACAGTCTCAACCTTCTCGGAAGCCATTGTTACAGTTATATGAACTCTTACACTTCAATAATACGAGGAAGAGGGACTAGTTTAGACTGCTATAAATAGATAGTCGAAGTAGTTTCTTTCGTTGCCACAAGCCTGTGTGCTCCTCCCGCTTTTAATCACTCAAGTGGGGTCATAGGCTAAATTCCTCGGCCTGTCATGAAGTCATTTTATCATGTCACGTGTTCTTGTTACCATGGGCTTGAGAGATGATGGTGGGCCCAATCAGCACCAACGAATGGCCCACAAAGGGCCTTTTGGCCCGTCCATGTTGATTGGTCAAAAGATTAAACGTCTAAAATTTGGGATTATAAAAGGAAAATGAAAAAAATAAATAAAGAAGGAGTTAATGATTGCTTTGGTGCTAAGCATGATTAGTGCCACACGTGTGCCAACTGGCTTTACTAACGACAACAAGGAAAAAAAACTGTTAAGAAACCTCAAATTTTATATAAAATATATAATATAAAAGTGTTAAAAATAATTTTATAATTTAATATTTCCATATATTTTAATTAAAGTTCTATCAATCTTTTATTGACATGATAGTTTTCATTATAAATATTTTAAAATCACATAAGAAAAATTAATAAAATTAAGAATTTCATTAATTTGGAGTTAAATATATGAAAATTTTAAAACATTAAAATTATTTCTATATGCAATTTTAAGATGTGTTGAGAAGTCTCTCTCAAAAAAAAAGATGTATTGAGAATAGACTTGTCAAAATTGGGCCTCAGAAGTAATGAGAACAAAGCTTTGATGGGCCAAATCTTTCGCTAAGTTCTTAGTGGTTTAAACTTGATGCTTGAGATTGGATTCAGATGAGATTTTATATCAATATTTTAAAAATTAGAATGAAAATTAAATTGGTATATCAAATTAAATTGGTAAGATATACGATTGAAAGAGGTTGTTATTATTCATCAAATAATCTAAAGTTTAATTAAAATTATTAAATAAATATTTATTTATTTATTTTAGATTATAAAAGTTATTAATTTATGATATTAACTAATTAATTAACTAAATATTAAATAATTTAAAATTTTTACGGATGGTTGAGTTTTGATCATTGCTTTATACTCCCATGGGATATGCTTAAAAGTTTAAAAGCCAGGAACCGTGAACCTTGATCAAGTTGAGAGTTGACCGTCCCTCCTTGACAACTACAGCCCCCTACTTCCCAACTCCTCACATACACAGGAAGGTTGTTTTTTTTTTTTGGTTTAAGTGGAGAAAGGAAACTAACGAGGGCTAACGCTTCAAGAATGTCACTGATTTTTGATTATTCTGGAGCAACAAACGTAATCCTGGGGTTGGGTTCTCCCAAAGAGATCATCGAGTCATAGTTGACGAACCCTGCTTAGCGAGGAAGTCCGCGCGCACAGTGATTAGCTTCACGAAAAATATGCTGGAGAGAGCAACACCAATCTTTTGCAATTAATGTCCTAATGTCCTCAACCAGAAGAAACATAAGGTGAGAATGGGGGCAAGAAGTCAGCACCAGAGTCACCACATCTTGGGAATCAAACTGAACAACAACCCGTCGGAAGCCACGATCCCATGCCAAAGTTAAAACATGCCTAAGTGTCTGCAATTCGGCTACCAAAATAGAAGCATGACCAATATAGCCCAAGAAACTAATAAGTCAGCGTCCATATACATCACGAATCAGACCCCCAAATCCAGCATCACCCGGATTGCCAAGAGCACTGCCATCCACATTTAATTTAACAAAACCCAACGGAGGACAATGCCAAGATATCCACAAATTGGTAGTGTGAGCGAGAACGGAAGTAGGATGAGAAAAGGCCAAGCTACAGTCGGTGATCAACATTTTATGCCATTGACGTTGAGCAAAGGTGGGAATCGCTTCGTGTTGAAGAACATCTTTATTTCAAGCACACCACACAACCCAAGCGCCAGTCGCAATATTCAAGACATAGGTAGAAGGTAAACTAGGATCAAATATATGCATGTTGAGCCAGTCATCAATAAAAGATGAGAAAAAGCAACCCGGAGTGTTTCCAAGAATTTGGTGCTAAAAAGACTTTGCCCACATACAATCTCTAATGGCACGAAGAGTGGTTTCAGTACTTTGTCCACATCGAGAACATAACGGGGATTGTATAAAGACAAAGCTATTTCAATTCATATTTCTTATAAGCCTGAAATTCCCTTGGGTCAAATTCAGATCAGTCATACAAATGAGAGAGAGCAACTTGATCACTGGCCTATGCCTTCTCCTTTTCAAGTATCTGGTATTTGTTTTAAGACCACATTTTGTAGTTACTTGAACAGAAGTTTGCACAAAACATGCGATTCGCCAAGTAAAAGGACAAGCTGCATCGGTTATACTACCCTTGTGAGCATGGAAATAATCATACATGGATTTGGCTACAATCTCGCCAAATTGGGTCAGTATCAAAATTTTAGATGACAATTGATAACCTGATGGTTACCTGTCATGTTGGCAGAACTTTAACATGTGCAGAAGTTGAGATAGTCAAGAAAAGCGACCATGGAGCTAACTAAAGATGCAAAAGCCAATGACTTTTGAATCGGTGCTTCTTGTTGGACCATCAAGCAAACAAGTAGTGATATAAACCCCTTAAGAGTCCCCCACATCCTCTTCGGGTTCAGCACTCGCGTTTCGGCGTCACCAAAGCTGTTTCTTGACAGGGATGTTCACCTTCAATCGGAAGCTATCGGTTTGCTTCTGATAATTAAAATGGCTTTGTCTGAAGCAATTTACATCAGCGGATGATCTTTTCCTTTCTGAACATGATTAACGTAACGAAGGAATCATTATAGTACTGTTCACAATATGTTAGGCTGACATCATATTTGTAAGATTGTTAAGATATATATTTTATTATTTAATTTTGACATTATTAGATAATTAAACCTATAAGATAATGTAGTTTAAGATTTACATTGAATTTAATTGGGTAATAATAGCTAGACCATAACTTGACGTGATTGAACAATAATTATGATTTGACTTGGAATGAGATACTTTTTAGCTGATTCAAGTCTTTCAACTATTTGATCATTTCAAACAGCTAAAATGCTTGTTTAGTAAAAAGATTAATAAGTAGCTAATTTATCTCAAACAGCTAAAGTTTGAAAAGCTACACATATGAAGGCTTCATTTAGTAAACAATTGATAAGTTATTTTTCAAATGATTGACTCATTTTTAGAGATTTGACTATATTAAAAAACTGTTTTATTGGTTAATCATGAACCCGTTGGATTGGCTGATGAAAAGCTCCAACATGAGAGTATTTTTTAGCAAACAGTTGAAATAATTGTTTGCAATGACCATAAAACCTATAGCAGTCACGAGATGATTAATCCTTATGACTACTGGGGGAATGGCCACACTTGCATGGCAGTGCACTTATGTCGATTTTTTATTTTTATTTTATTTTACTTATTATTATAATAAAATTTAAATTACATTAAATTTTAATTTTAATTATGCTATTATTAATTTTATAAAAATAAAATAATAATGATAATAATAATAATAATATAATTTAATTTTAAAATAAAAATTAAGATAAAATATAAATTGATTAATTTATTCAAATTATTTAGTTAAGTTATAAATTATAGAATACAGTCATTTGTTTCAAAAGATTCAAACACCACTCATACTCATCATCTAACAATTAATAATAATTATTAATTTGTAAAATATGTTTCCATGTCTTAATTAATTTAAACATTTTAACTTTTGATATTTATTTTAATAATTCAAAATTATAAATCACAAACAAAAATATATTAAATTTTGATTAAATTAAAATTTTATTGAACTCTAACTTATTAATTCATTAAATAATTTATTATTATTTACTAAAATATCCAACAAAATATTAAAATATATAATATTTATATCCTTACATTTTTTAAAGTCATGTTCTCATAAATTATTTTACATATAAACAGTTAATTGTACTAAACAATTAATTTTACCAAACATCTATACTAAATGATAATACAACTGTTGGTCAAATCAAATGATAGAATCATTTAACAACTAATGCAATTAACTAATTGCTAAATAGGGTTGTAGAGTTTTCATATAAACAGTTGATCATGTGCAAGTGAAAAACCAATTACACCCAATCTACCAACCAGCCTAATCATCTACTGCTTCACCATAAATCCATGATAGGGAGAAAAGGTACTAGGCGTTAACAACTTTACTCGTCTATAGCTTTGGGCTCTTTAAGCTTCATATATATTAATTAATTTTTGCAAGTCAATTTATGCCTAATTACAATTAATTAATTGTGTCATACATCGCACTAAATTATGCTTATGAATTATGCACAAACCATTTATAAATTTTTTGTAAATTTTAATTTTTGTTCTATTTCTTGAGTGTAAGAGTTGAAGCTCAGGGCTTGCCATGTAGTCTTTGCATCATTTTCTGGTCGTTCAAAGGCATGCATGTACAATGTTTTGCAGATCATTGAAGGAAGGTGCGTAGTAAAACTGAAGATGATAAGTTGGTCTTTCAAGAGGGTTCCTCGTTAAACTCATCTTGTAACATCCCGTCTCAATATTAAGGGTTATGACCCGAAATTTCAGTACAAACGAGCTCAAAAAGAAATTAAAACAATGCATTTTCTTGCTCATGCATCATGTTAGCATATATGCAAATAAATACAAAATGTTTTCTCATAAAAAAATGGTACATGCATTCATTGACAACTTCTGGGTATAAATGGTATTAAATGTGATTTTTTTTTAAATGAGAAGTAGAAGGAGTAGAAATAGTGATCTTGTTATGAGTTGTGATAAGGAAAGATTTAGAAACAAGATTTAGTAGTGATCTAGGCAATGTTCACTGAATATGCTTCAATCCTGTAGCTATAACATTTACTTTAGTTGTCTAAACAAAATGATTCTTAATTTGGATTAAACTAGAGATATATGGCTATATTTTGTATGAATACATCTAATTTCAATTCTGTGTCTAAGAGTCTCAAAAATTGTCATAAAGTGAAGATTTGGGTGCAGTGTTGGTATATTAATGAAAAATTTATATTCAGAATCGGGAGAAAATATGGACCTGATATAGATAGATTTTGATAAATTTGCCTTATGGAAAGTTGTATATCTTTCTTTTATATTTCCAACGGTATAAAGTTTGTAAATTTTAGATATCGAAGTCAAAAGTTATGATTATTATAAGTGGATATGTTCTGGATGCAAAAAGCAGACGATAGGAAGTGAAAGGAAGAAAAACAGATGATAGAATCGGGAGAAAATCTGGACTTGATCTAGATAAAATTTGGCAAAATTTCCTTCTGGAAAGTTGTAGATATTTCTTTTATCCTTCCAACGGTATAAAGTTTGTAAATTTTGGACATCGGAGTTAAACATTATGATCTATATAATCGGAGATGTTCTGGAGTAAAAAAATAAGATGATGGAAGTAAGACGATGGAACTAAGACGATGAAAGTAAGACGATAGAAGTAAGACGATAAAAGTAAGACGATGGAAATAAGACGATGGAAATAAGACGATGAAAGTAAGACGATAAAAATAAGATGATAAAAATAAGACGATGAAAGTAAGACGATGGAAGTAAGACGATGAAAGTAAGACGATAGAAGACCAGATGATAGAAAATGAGACGATACAGAAGGTAGAAGATAGAATTGACCTTTGAGATCTTCATAAAAGTTGTAGATATAGAAGTTCTATTTTCAATGGTCCAAAAACAAAGTCAATCAGACATCTGTAGAAAAAGTTAGGCATGTACATTCCAAGTAAGGGCATAAACGTGTTGGAGTTTTTTGGCCATAACTTCTTTTCTAGACCTCCAAACGACTTGATTCTTGAACCATTGGATTCGTAAGACTTTTTTCTACGTCTCCACCAAAAAACGAAGCTATCTGAAATGAAGTAAGAAATATTGGGTGGAAAAGGTAGGACGAGTACAGTGAGTGTGCTCCTAAAGGATATGAACTAGTGTTATCCCACTGAACATACTTCAGTGTTTTGATGATATCTTGATCTGTAGAAATCCAAATGAGATGATTTTTGATTCGAGATAAACTAAAGACATAGAGCTACAAAGTATCTGAAGGAAGTGAATTGTGATTTAGTTCCTAAGACTTTCAAGCTTTGGATGAAGTTGTAAATAACATATTGTTTCGAACAAAAGTAGCCCAAAAAATTGTTTGAAGTATATCTTTTGAATTACTAAACCAAATTGAATGATTTCGTTGGCATTAGAAACTTAAGACAATGGATGACATTTTCTAGAAGAAAGTGTTATGTCATAAATATTTTTGGCAAGACACTTAAGTTTAAAAGAACGTAAGTCAATAAGGAAGGATAAAAGGGACTTTTTGGACATTAAGGGCATAAATGGAAGAAAAAGTATTGTCTTGCCTATAAATAGAGTAGAAACACGTGAATGGAAGGAAGTAGAAGAGAATAATGAAAATTCTAGAGAAAAGAGAGAGAAGTACACAGAGAAGAAGAGAAAGAGAGAAAGAAGAGACAACAAGCTAGGGTTTCAATTTCCCTAGCCTTTAAGAGAGCTTTTGGAGTAGATCAAGAAGGGAAACAAGTAGAGGAAGAGAAAAGTTTCCCTTTGAGCCAAGTATTCCTTCAATTGGTGAAGAATGAAGGCATGATCTTTTTGAATCTTTGAAATTTTGGAAGAA
Source organism: Erythroxylum novogranatense (assembly GCA_029891385.1). Taxonomy (NCBI): domain Eukaryota; kingdom Viridiplantae; phylum Streptophyta; class Magnoliopsida; order Malpighiales; family Erythroxylaceae; genus Erythroxylum; species Erythroxylum novogranatense. The sequence goes on along the minus strand of JAIWQS010000172.1, from coordinate 57,097 downwards.
TTCTAGTTTATGGAGTTTAAAATAAATGCTTGAGTTTAAATATGCTAGAATCTATTTCAGTGATTATGCATTGTGGGATCTTAAAGTGGATTCCTATTGAATGAGATTTGATTTGTCTTAGGAAACTAAGCGAATCCTACCTAAGTATGTTTATAAGCGTGAACTGCTAAACCATGAACGAGAATTGGATTTTTTGAGATCATATGAAGATTGAGTTATGATATAAAGTAACCAAGTATTCTTGAAGTGTAAGCTTATGAATAAGCTAGACATATAAAAAGGTAAAGATTGAAAGGAGCATTTAGATTGATCGTATACAAATGAAGTGTAAGTTTAAGTTCGATTAGAGACACATGAATTTTGAAATAGAAATGAGCATAAAATGTGTTCTAAATCATATGCCCAGGATTGTCATTGAGCATGCATTGTACATAGTCCATTATTACAATTGTACAAAAATGAATGTTGTTGTGTGTGCAATTATTAATGAGTGTGCAATGTGTATCTTGCATAAATGAATTATGTAGGTTAAGTGTTCGTATTCAGGCGCTCTCCGATTTTGGAAACAAATGCTAAAATAAAGCGTACTGTGAGTAGACCTAGATGGTCTCATTTCATTGTCTGTTTTATTTGAATTTTTGTATACATTGATCTCTGTATGATGAATATGTATATGAATGCGATTGATTGTGATAATTGATCTGAATTATTGAAGTGCTCATTATATGTGATTAAGATGAATTAAGTGTTTTCGGAATGTGCATTGCATGCAAGTGAAAGAGTGAATGCTCAACTATATGTTGAATGTCGGACTACGGTCCGATGATAAGTGAATTTAATAGAATAAGTGCATGCAATGTCAGTGATGCATTTCATTGCGTGAATGCATGAAACATAATGACAGTTGTGACCAGAGCAGCCACCGATCAGAGCTACAAACTCAACGTGTGAAAAAGAGCCTCGAGCTTAAAGGTGATTCAGAGCCTCAGGCTCAACGTTTAATGAGCCCTATATGAGACAGTTATTAATGAGCCCTTTATGGGACAATTTAGGCACTCGGTCACAACAAAGTAACAAATAAAAAGTGAGTCTCATGTGCATTGCATATGCATAATATGAATGATTAAGTGTAATGAATATAAAGTGTTAAAGTGAATGTGAAGTGTAAAATAATGTGAAATGTGAGATGTATGTGTTATGTGATTGGGTGAGCCATCAATGATGGTGTCTCATTGAGTTCGCAAAACTCACCCAAAATTTGCAATTATTTTTCAGGGTAAGAAGAATACCCCGTTAGGCTAACGGGAGTATACTTACAACATTCAAGTGAAGGATAGAGGTCGGGATTAGTTCGAGTCTGCATTTGTATTTTTCACATTTTGTATTGATTTGTATATTCCGCATCTTTTTGTATAAAATTGTGTTTTAAAATGACACAAGTGTTTTACAATTGTAAAAGGGCCCGAATGGCTATTGAAAACTGTGTTACGTGAGAATGTTTATGAATGAATGTGGGCCCTCTTTGAATTTCGATTTCTGCATTTTGTGTTATCGATTGTGAAAAGAAATTTTGTGGGTTTTTTAATGCTTGAGTGCTTTAGCACACCACCCTCGCGGGGCATAGACTCGAATATCACCATCGATGTCGGGTTCGAGTCATCGCGAGAGTGGGGTGTTATACATCTTCACCACATCAACAACATCATCGTTGGTTTTGCTTAGGTATTTCTTTTGTGATCTAATATTTAGTTATCCTTTTGATATCTGAGTTGGTTTTTTTTCCACAAGTAAAGGTTTCGAATTTGAAGAGCTATACAAGGTAAAGTCTTTTTTGGGTTTTGGTTATCTTGCGAATTCCTTTGTGGGTTGTCCTTAGATTTGTTTGAGTGAGTGAAGCAGATGAATAGATGAAGGAAAGGCAGAGGTAGCGTACGAAGAAGTGATGTAGGGGTCAAGAAAATAGAAGGGAGAATAGAGGGTAATGAGGAGGATGTTGTCAGATCTAGATCTATCTACTGCAACCAGTGCCGTGTCATTGGGCATAGCTCCGATGTATGTAGCCATTTAAGATACACAATTCCCGTCCTAGTAAAGCTATTTGTGTTATTACATGCTTGTCTAGGAAACACCGTTTGTTCATTGGATACGCCGAGTATCTTACCACAAGCCCAAGTTTTTTCCTTTTTAATGTACTTTTCAATCTCTAATCATTTAGCCCAAAAAATAAGAGGAAGAGATGACGATCTAGTTTTTGGGTAAAACTGTCCATGACTTCATTGTAAAGCTATGCTTTGTTTCTTTTGTGGGATTTATAGTTTGTCAGTCAACAAGAACACAAAACGTTCTTATAGTTCCGGTAACGGTAAAGGTAGAATCTTTCTTATGACTTATATTTTAATTAGTAAGGGCTTACCATCTTTGTTGTTAAGCGTATTGTACTCTTTGCTTTCACTTTTTTTGTGGTGTGTTACTTGTTGTTATGTTCCGTTTAGATATTTCCTTCTTCAGTGTTGTTGCTCTGTGTCCCCATTGTCGTGATTCCTTCCATGCGGTGGAGGTTTGCAGAAGATGATATGACCTGTAAGCAGTAAACCCTCTGGCGTCGATGACAACTTAGCTATATCGAACGTCCTGACAAGTACGGTAAGACCTCTGCTGTCTTGACAAGATCTAGTAAGAACTAGGTTTATAAGCCCTACTTGACGTTTCTTTATTATCACACTTTGTTTATTATTATTACTATTATTTTTATTATACTATATTTTATTTTCAATTTTTTTTAGTATTAGTAGTTTAGTAGTTTTTAACTTGTAAATATTTTCTTTGTGTCCTGCATCATTTTTTTATGACACATCTGCATGCTAGTCTATTGAAACAACCTCTCTACTATGTAGGGGTAAGGTTACGTACAATTGACCTACCCAAATCTTGCTTCACTGCGAGATTTCAGAATCTTGATGATGTTGATGATGATTTTATTATTGTCAAAATTTTAAATTTTTAAAATTAAATATTTAATCATGGCCTTGTAAAAATTTTAAGTCATGTCTTTATAAGTCGCTTTTATTTATTAAATAATAAAATTTATACATTATATGAAAAATACTTCATACATATCATATAAAAATACTAATATAATGTAACTCGCTACATAATTCATATTAATAGAAAATTTAACGTTAGATTATTATTATTGTTGTTGTTGTTGTTGTTGTTGTTATTATTATTATTATTATTATTATTATTATTATTATTATTATTATTATTATTATTATTTATTAGAGTTATAAACTTAATTTTTAGAATTAAATATTTAAAATCTAAATTTCTATAAGAATATTCAAATCCTTATACTTTTTTTTTTAAATTATGTCTTCATAAGTCATTTTACATATAAACACTAATACTAAAAGCTAATTTTACCAAACATTAAATAACTAAGATTAATTAAAATTAAAGAATTTAAAATATAGTTGAAAGATATTATTTTATTTGTCGAAAAATTTGAAGCTTAATTGTTAAAAATTAATTGGTTTATTTTTGTTTAAAATTTATTAGTTTATAAAATTAACCAATTAATTAATAAACTAATCAATTTTTAATAACAAAAGATATTAAAATAGAAAGAACCTAAAAGTAAAAGGATTAAAATTTTTATGGTGGAGAGAATGATTTGAGTTTGAGTTTTTTAATATTGTGATTGAAATAAGTAGCATAACTAGTAGGCTCGTCATTCTCAGAACGACCTATTGTGAATAAAGCATGTTAGTTGCTGGGCTCCCAATGTTATTTGTGGGTTGAATTTGATGTCCAAACCTTACCTACGTCATGACCAAAAATCATAGATTCATGATATTGTTAAGATCCAAACTCATTTTAGCCCACTGAGTGTGGAATAAATGGGCCTTTCCTAATGACTGAAACAAATTAGACGGTACTATTTTCAAATTAACGGTAATTGTTTCAAATATTATGAAACGTATGATTTACATCCAATACTTGTAAAACATATTTTCCTCATCTATAGGTCATTGATTTGACATGCTTATAAAATCTTTTGAAGGTTCAAATGATTACCTTAAAATCAGCCTACCAGTAGCATATGATTTATAGTCTATTATAATGACATAATCATTTAATAATGAGAAACAAGTTTTCAGAGAGTTTAACTATATGCAAAATTACTCTTAATAGTTTATTAAGTTCACTTTATAAAAAAGAAAAATAAATTAACTTGATATATGTTGGGACCGAAACCCAACTACATACACTGCACACTATCCTTAGTTAAATGTTGGATCCTGTTACCGGAACCCAACTACATAACCAGAAAGGAAAACGAAACGGAAAACAAAGCATAAGAATCGAAAGCGAAGCGGAAGCAAATGCAAGCGGAAGCAAATACTAATCGAATCAAACGAACAGATTTCAAAGCGAAACGAAATCAAAGCAGACACATCCGACATCAGGAAACAATAATCAAAGAGAACTTATCGAATGAACATAATCGCGTTGGGAATCCTAAGACGTTCCAAAATCCGTTATGAATTTTTTTTTCTTTTCTTATTCTCATTTCTTTTCTCGTTACTCAATCATATACCAATCATCTTAAATCCATACAGTCGTACATAATCTGATATAAATCCATACCAATCTCAAATTTCTCAAACTCTTATATACACTTATACATATCCAAAATCTCACTTTTATCCAAATTTTTTTACCAAAATTTCGGCAGCATAACGGCTGCCTTTATCCTAACCCAAAATTTCCTGCAAAGGCAAAATACACTTCTATAATCCCTAATCAGAATATCAGAACCATCGGACTCTCCCGTCCGGAATCCTAACACCAGTAGAAACACAAACCTAAAACTAATACTTCCATATTTCTCAAATCAATATACCAATCTCATAATTCAAGATCAATATATATCTCAAATTTATACAAATTCCCAAATCAACCATACAATATGTTCTCAAATTCTCCATAATTTCCTATACAAATTTCACAATCATTCACAATACTTAACTTTATACACAAATACATTTTCTTTCAAACCTTTCTTAAACCACAAATGATCCATACTCAAAATCCAAAATACACAAAATCTAACGACACACATATGTCGAACCGATGTCTTCACATTCTTTCATCCGATCTCCCGTCAAACACGGAGATGGGGATGAAAGGGGGTGAGCTCGAAGCTCGTGGATAACACATTTATAAACCGATAAATAAGGTAAAATATTTCTTTATAAACTTTTGCCAAAATGACTAATATTTCAAACTTTTAACTTTGGAATATTTCTCTCACACTCTTTCCAATTTTCCCAAACTTCTCATAAAATCTCATTTTCTCATTTTCAAAATTTCTAATTCTTCATAAATATGAATGCAACATAATTTCAATTTTCATTTCTCACTTTATAAACATGAATGTAGAACATGAAACAAATCAAACACATAACATATCGAATGGTCTCTGCTAGTCCAAATAGACAGATCGCATACCCCGATAAGCGGTCCTGCGCGATCAGGAATGTAACGCATTACACTTTTCCGCATCATGTCCAAAGTAGCCGTGAAGGAGTCCAAACCGAGTCTCGTACACTAGCGGGCAGCTGGAGAAGGCTATACACATAGAGACAATAATGACTCACCAAGGACCTACCAAACCCACATAACACATAATCGAAAACGAAAGTCTGATTGCTCAAGGCACTTTTCAATTTCTTAATTTTCCACACATTCACATAAAGCATACAATTTGATCAATTCATCATTCAATTCTAATTTCAAAATCAAATCATTCAATGCATACACAACAAATGCATTTTTCGTAATTTCTATCGCTTTATCAAAACATTTAAAGCAATGAATTTACGCTTGTAATAATTTTCCAAAATCATTCGAAATAAACAAAGTACGAAAATCTTTTCTTTCATTTTCTCAAATTTTGAAAAGTAATATTTAACTTATAAATCAAAATATAAATATGCTACCCACTTTAAATGACGCTAGAAGCTTGTCCAAATAGTCAATTCTCCAAATTCCTTCTTCTTTCTTCAATTTAAAATTCTAAGCCAATAACATCCAAATTCATCATCATAATTTGCATAATTCTCAAACTCAACCATAGGAAAACATAACTATCATAAATCCAAGTTATTTAATCTCCAATTTTGAAAATCTCCAATTTTCAAAATTGGCCTAAACCAATACACCCAAATTAAATCTCATAAAACATAATTTCTTCAAAATTAATCTCACAATTCATCAATTCACATTAATTCCAAACTATTTAAATCCTCAATTTCAAAATCTCCAAATCTTAAAATTGGCCTAAACCAATTTATCCCAATTCAATACCATAAAATACAAATTCTTCAAATTGATTTCATATATCATCAATTCATCATATTTCCTATAATTCTACACCAAAATATCTCAAAATTCTCAATCATAAAATTAAGCCTAAACCTTAATCAATTTTTCATCCAAAATTAAACCCAGCCTAAAGCATATATTTCAAAATTAATTCCACAATCCACAAACTCATCTTATATGTCATAATTCTAAACCAAAATTAATCAAAATCTCAAAGTAGAAAAATTTCTCTTACCTCTTTCTCATCCAAATTAATTTTTTTGGCTTAAAAGGAAGCTCTTATGCTCCTCTATCTTTCTCTCTCTTGAACCAACCCAAAATCCTTAAGAAACAAGTAGAAAAATCGAAAATATCTTTCTCTCTCATCTTTTCCTCCATCACCAAACTTCTACTTCTTTCTTCTTCTTATTTCTCTTTCTTCTGTAATTCCAGCCACTTTGGTGGCTTTTAATAAGCCAAAACGACATCCATATATGTGTTTCATTAAATGAAGGTCAAATGACCAAATTGCCCTCCATTCAAAACTTAAAGTTACGCTTACTTGCGGTTTGATTCGACTATCGATTTGAAGGAATTTGTCAAAACTTCCTTCTCAAGAAATGTTCCTCTCACTCATACGAATCCAACGCCACTGACCGCGCTCAATTCCGAGCACTACATCAAAAGTTATGTGTAAACAAAGCGGGAAAATCCATATTCTAACACATTTCTTATGTACGATTATTTCAATCCCAAAATTCACATTCTTAATCCCAGAATTGAAACTCAATGTCTCCATAATAATTGTATCCTTATGTCTCTAGTTTAATTCAAAACAAGAATTGTCTCATTTCAATTCCCAGATCAAAAGTTATACTCAAATTACTCACAGTGTTCCCAATCCAAAAATTACACCCCAATCCGAACTTAAATTCAAAATTAAAAGTCCTAAGGGCAAAATTGACATTTCATGTCTTCATATGATTTGTAGCCCTTGTCTTATCTTTATTTTGCCTCAAGAATCGCTTCAATCGGATCTCTACAGACCCTAATTTCACAAAACATCGAATCATGCTCGAAAATTTCGACTCACTTTGATTAAATTAATCACCATTAATTTAATCTCAAAGTTCACAAATTTCTTATAAATGAAACTCATTATCTTAGGAATCCAACGCAAAAAGAATCAACTCAATCGGATGTCTGACGGAAAAGATATAGGCAAAATAGTGAGCAAAGGCCTGATTGAAACAAAGAAATCAAGAATTTAAGAAACAAAACGCGCCGAAAGGCGCTGAACGCCTAACTCATGAGAGGCGAAAGCGGCTCATAGGCGAGGCGTCGCCTCATGAGACGATTGCTCATGAGGCGAGCCTGCCTCGCGAGGCGAGAGCGGCCCTCCTCGGGGCGAGCCGTCGCCTCAGCGAGGCATCGGGCGCCTCACCTAGGCGAGCCGTCGCCTAGCGAGGGCGCCGCAGCCAACATCCAATATTTTTTTTTATGTTTATTTTTTTAAAATCTAAAACTTCCAAATTCATAACTTTTACTCCCGAACTCCGATTTTGACAAACTTAATCTCTATAGAAAGCTTGAGAGAAGCTCTAAATCTTCCAAGAAGAACATAAAACTCAATTCAACTCCTACGGAGTCCATTTTCCGTCAAAGATACTATCCTCTATACAAACTTGTAAAAATCATACTTAATATTCCGAGATCGAAAAATTTCATACTTTATATCGAAATAAAGATCAAAACAAATCCTTCAATTTTCATGAAAACATCAAAGCTCAATTAACCTCTAACTAGGTTAATTTCTCACCAAAGTTCCAACCAATATAAAAGTCAAACCCATCAAACATAAACTTTGATCGATCATAACTTTCACTCCCGATATCGAAAAATTACAAACTTTATGTCCACAAAATCTCTTAACATAACCTACAAGTTTCAGAAGACCATTTTATCAAATTTTGCCTAAATCATAAGTCAACTCTCAAAGTCAAACATTCTCTCTCAAAAGTCAAACTTTCTAAATCCTTCAAATTTTCACACTTTTCTTTCTAATTCTTGCTATTTAGCTTCATTTCAGTCAACTCATCCACTTTCCTCTCATAATCCATATAAATTCATTCAAATATCAAAGTGTGAACCCATATTTTGATGATTTGTGTCATGAAATTTATAAATGATTTCAAAGTTAGAATTGTTAAAATTGATCGTGAGTTGATATTTGAGAAATTTAAATTTGAAAGTTAGAAATGTGTGAGTAAATTGGCTTAACATGAATGTAATTTAGGTATTAAAATTGAAGAAGAAACAAAATAGATTGAAAATTTTGAGTTTGAAATCAAAATTGTAATTATTTGTATATATTTATATTTAACAAGATATTATTCAAATTGAAATGAATTAATTAAATGTATAACAATTTAATCTTAAACATCATCAAAACATTTCTCTAATCTTAATAATTATTTAAAGTTAAACTTTGTTTTCTAAATTAGGAAAGGGAAGACAAATTTTCGCAATATAAGTTGACATTTTTAGTCCTCAATACTCAATATACTTGTTAAGAAAATGACCAAACTCATTTATTTTAAAAATAGTAAATGAATAATGTCATATTTAAGTCATACATAATGAAGAAATTTTTTCTTTATTTATTAAGTTAAATTTACTTCATGTATGTAATTTTTATACTTGTCCTTAAACATATTCAAGTTGATAACTATTAAGTTGAAGTTAACATATTATTTATTATTATTGTTGTTATTATTGTTCATATTATTATTATTATATGTTCTATGTTTTATTAGAGTTATAAACTTAATTTTATAAAATTTAATATCTAAAATTTAAATTCTATAAGAATATTCAATAAAATACTAAGATATATAATATTCATACCCTTATAATTTTTTTAAAGTCATGCCTTCATATGTCATTTTACACATAAACAACTAATACTAAATAGCTAATTTTATCAAACATCAAATGACAAACAACTAATGTAATAAGCTAATCAAATCAACTGATATAATCAGTCAGCTGATTACTAAATAGAGCATATCTCTTAATCTTACTTCTCGTGAAAGAATTTCACATCTAATAATACGACCAACTCATGTTAAACTCAACAGAGTATTTTCTCTAAACTACTTTTAATTAAACAACAATTAATTAAAAAAAACTCAAGTACTCAATCAATTAAGAACAAAACAACGATATACATGAAATAAAAGAAAGAATTCCCTCAGATTTCAACTTCCAAAAATACATTTGAAATCTGTCCACCAGTTGAACTGATTCATCCCAGCTTCAATAACTCCAATTAAACCATATGGGATACTCCACACATCATGTATATTTCATGCACAAATCCAGAATAGCAAGTCTCGAAAATCAGAAGTTAAATCATAGTGTATATCAACCCAAAACACATGCACACATTCAGCTGTGTTTTTTCCAATCTTCAATTAACGTCCACTGCATGATTTTATCATGCACACATTCAATTTTAAATTTTTCCATCACCTAATTAATGCCCACTGCATGATTTTATCACGCATACATTCAGCTGCATATTTTTCCAGCACCCAGTCACACCAAAACTTCCAGCAACGTTATCTCCTATCCCTCGAAGCCATAATTCCAAAAACCAATGTGAGCTACATTTTTCAAGTGTGTCATTAATGCCCAATAAACAACTGATTACCAAAACTCCAAAAACCACATGGGCTACATTTTTCAACGTCCACTACACTGTTAATAATATTCACACACACACAAGGTTCACTTTAACGTAAATCCAATAAATAGGGAGGTTGGTGGTCTTAAATATCCATGCAGCTGTCTAAACCAATTTGTCCTCGTAGCCACTAAAATCACAATAAAAAGGGCACACTCATAATCCAAGACTATCATTGGAAGATCCATGATATGTATATGCCAAGTTGAACACCTGGGCGATCCTAAGAAAAAGAAGGATATTACTCATCACTAGAACTCTTAACTAACACATAAAACAAATTTGTAACACCCAAATACCCCCTGGGAGGATACATGGATGCCACCCAAGACAGAACAAACAAAATCAAACATTACACATATGCATTGTTTTAAAATCTAAGTTTAACACACATATAATACATCTCGCACTTTCCAAAACAAATCCAAAGAATATGTACAGCCCAAATAAACCAAACAAAATACATATTTGAGTGACACAAAACTCGACTCCTTTGGTCATCAAGGTTGACTTGTCCCAGCCTTTAATCTCTTTGCTCTGCACTCTACACGGACAAATCCACCGTGCTAAGCTTATAGCTTAGTGAGTAATCATTTATCTAATTTAACCAATTTCTTTTCACAAGAACGATATAAGCATGCATTCGAGATTAATACTCGTGCAAAATGCACTTCATAATGATGTTATCATTAATGCACAAAACAAATCAAAAGTCCATAAAATAGAAGTGGGTAACGGACTTATCGAAGATCAAGTCTCGACAATCAAGTGTCCATATCGAAGACACCGGTGTCACAGAAGATCAAGTCTCGACACCAAGTGTCCATATCGAAGACACCGGCGTCACGTAAGATCAAGTCTCGACACCGGTGTCCATATCGAAGACACCGGCGTCACAGAAGATCAAGTCTCGACACCGGTGTCCATATCGAAGACACCGGTGTCACGGAAGACCAAGTCTCGACATCGGCGTCACAGTAGCGCCATGCACTTTCTAGGTACGCCTATTTACCCACAACTCGGACTAACAAATTGTAAACCAAAACAAAGTCATTTCGATAATTCATGCAAAGCAAGTAGCACTTCCAATGATATAAACATGCGGCAAATGCCTCAACAATCATTGTCCAAATTCGAACACAACACTTCAATATCACAATCATCAATCAATACCTCGGACCTTCATGTCCGAACCAATTAGCAATTCAGTACACATCACAATCAAGTTACTTTAGTAAACAAATCAAAGTGAGACCATCCCAGTCTATTACAAATTTATCGCCTAAATTACTTACCGATATTATCGAATTGCATGAATTTATTTACCAGACTATGTTCCTACTAACAAACTTTACCGCGGAATTACTTACCTCAATCACCTTATCGCTTATTGCCTTGACGCGCCGGCAATGTCCGAATCAATCGATCTCAGGCGGTCCTCTATCACAAAATTACATGAGTACAAATTTACTAAAGTCTCTCAGATATGTATCATGCATGTTCATGACAAATTTCCGGATTAATCAAGAACGACTCTATCGATCCGGATGTAGGCAAAATCACTAATTCGCTTTTAATTTATTAAATCGAAAATGTCCAAATTCATATACAAATCAAATACTTTAATATATAATATAACGGCTAGTAAATAACGGTCAAAAAAATTGTTCTATAAATAGAGACCACTCTCTATAATTTCCTTCATCCTCCACATTCTTTCTTTCTTACCTCACAATTTCTTCTGCATTTAAAACCACATCTCAAATGTTGTCCGCTATCGCATGTTTTTGATACTTTTATCTTTCTCAGATCTTTGTTTGATTCTTAGTGTTAGTGTAGAGCCAAAAGAAGCTCACTTTTTTTCTCTTCTTAGTAGTTCCTATGATCCTTATGCTTTGCTATTGGCATAGCATTTGAGAATTAATGGTATATCTATGGGAATAAAGGAATTCAAGATTTCTCTATCAGACTATTCATAAATACGTATACGACTGTTCACAAATACGGATATTGTTCACGGAGACATACTGTAGCAATACTGTTCACTATGCACTATTACGATTTACTATTTACTATTTACTATTTACTATTCACTATTCACTATTACTATTTACTATTCACCGACACTGTTCACACAATCGCTCAATCGATTAATCGCTCATCGCCTCCTACCTTACGAAAATCATCGCTCATTTCATTTTTTCTTTTTCCTCTCAATTTTTTAGCAATTCACTTAAAACCTTATCTATACAGATTTCTAACTCATCGTAATCGCCAAACAACCGACACTCCAAAGATCGCAAAACTAATGATCGTAAACAAAACAAAATCATGAACACCATAAACCTGAAAACTCAAAACCAATAAACCAAAACAACAACAAGGATGTAATTCGTATGAAAACAGAGGGTGAGTACTTACTAATTTCAGAAAACTTCGACAGTGAGAGTGAGCTGAAATATTGTCGGTGAAGAACAAATGTCCGAAGTCTTATTATTGGGTTTCTTCTTGTTTGCAGATTAAACACATTTATAAGCCGTGTCAAATGATTAACAGCTGTCTCTTATCTAAACCGTCCATTTATTATTATTTTATTCATATAATAGTACCGTTAAAACCAATTACACTTATGATTTCTAATCACCTAATACCCGTAAGTTCCGCATAACTTCCAAACTGCACTAAAAATTCATCATAAAATAAAACTTCAAAATAATTGTTCAAAAAATACTAATCCGTTACCAACACTTTCTAAAAATCATCGACGATCCAAAAATACTATAAATATAAAAAAATCTTACTATTGTCTAATCACTCAAGTTTCATGAAACCAATGTATCTTTAAAATGCCATGAATGCATGCCAAAATATCAAGCACAATTGAGTACATATTCCAAGAATAAGCATAATACTTATGCACAATTTAATACATATTCCAATAGTAAGCATATTTCGTACTAAATGTCGTTAATATTCTAACCCCTACTTTGGGCGTTATAACTCTTCCTCCTTAAGAAATTTCGTCCTCGAATTCATACCGATCCGAATAAGTACGGACATCGAGCCTTCATGCTTTCTTCGATTCCTGTGTGGCTTCCTCACTTCCATGATGTTGCTGAGGACTTTTACTAACTGGACCGACTTGTTCTAGCTTGTTTTACTTCTCGGGCTAATATAGAAACCGGTCCTTCTTCATACGACAAACTCACAGCACTCAATCTCTTTGCATCGGTATCTTATGAGTGGCATCGCACCGATATCTCCTCAACATAGAAACATGGAACACATCATGCAATCTAGCCAATTCTCCAGGAAGAGCTAACTGATAAGCTACGGGTCCAACCCTCTTCAGAATTTCATAAGGACCAATGAATCGCGGACTAAGCTTACCTTTCTTTCCAAACCGAAGTATATGCTTCCATGGTGACACTTTCAGAAACACCTTATCACCGACTTGAAACTCAATATCCTTCCTTTTTAGATCAAGATATGATTTCGCCTATCATCGGCAAATTTTCAATCTCGTTGAATTATCTCAATCTTTTCTTCAGATCTTCACAATGTCCGCCCGATCATCTTGTTTTCACTTAACTCATTCCAACATACCGGAATTATACACTTTCTACCATACAACGCTTCATAAGGTGCCATGCCAATGCTCGTCTGATAACTGTTGTTATAAGCAAACTCCATCAAAGTCAAATAATTATCCCAACTCCCGGGAAACTCTAACACACAACCCCTCAACATATCTTCCAAAATCAGATAACTTGTTCTCGACCGTCCATCACCGGGATGAAAAGCAAGATTAAACTCGAGTACATGTACCCAAGGCTTCCTCAGAACTTTTCCGAATCTCAAGTAAATCGAGGATCACGATCCGAAATGATAGACAATGGTACTCCATGCAATCTCACGATTTCATTCACATACAAATCTGCAAGTCTATCCAAAGAATAATCGTGATCTAACAGCAGTGAAATGAGCGACTTGGTAAACTTATCCACAATGACCCATACAAAGATCATGCTTTCTTTGAGTAGAGAAGTCCAAGGACAAAGTCCATGGTAATATTATCCCATTTCCATTGAGGAATAGGAATAGGATTTAACAATCCGATGGAACTTGGTGCTCACTTTAACTCGCCGACATCGCCGACATTTTGCAACATAATCCACAACATTCCGCTTCATACCTTTCCACCAATAATACCGCTTCAAACTCGATACATCTTATTTCCACCCGGATGCATAGTAAATATCAGATTATGAGCCTCAAACAATAATTGGTTATTCAATTCATCATTAGTGGCACACACAACCGGTCCTTCTAATACAATTCACCATCACCTTGCATTTAAAAATCGATCGCTTACCTTCCTCGAGTAGCCATGATAAGTCATCAGAAACTTATCATCGCCTCTTCGAGCATTACAAATCTCCGTCTCAACATGAGCCTCATATCAATTGAGCCATCAAGGCTCCATCGATCCCAACTTCCATCCAATCGCTTCAAAGGATAAAGTTGAGATAGTCTTTCGACTTAAAGCATCTGCTACAACATTAGCTTTATCCGGATGGTAGTCCACAATACAATCATAGTCCTTAAATAACTCCAACCATCGCCGTTGTCTCGATTCGCCTTCCGGTAAGCAGATACTTCAGACTTTTATGATCTGTGAAAATTCTACACTTTTCCCCATACGATATAGTGTCGCCAAATTTGTAAAGCAAACACGATCACGTAAGCTCCAGATCACGAGTAGGGTAATTACATTCACGAGTCTTTAGTTGTCGAGAAGCATAAGCAACTACCTTCCTTCCTCGCATCAAAACACAACCTAACCCAATCCCGATGCATCCAGATACGTAACATATTCTTTCCCGTAAGTAGGTTGAACTAATACAGAGCTTCAAGAAGCATACTTTTCAACCGATCAAAGCTACTCGCATCTATCGGACCATTCATACTTCACTCCTTTCCGTAATAGCTTAGTTAAAGGGATGCTATCATCGAAACCCTTAATAAATCGACGGTAATAACCAAATGCACCTGTAAAACTTCTCACCTCATCACGTTCCTCGGTGGCTTCCAATTAACAACCGCCTATCTTACTAGATCAACTCTAATTCCTTCAGATGAGACAACATGCCCTAGGAATGATACCTCCTGTAGCTGTAAATCACATTTACTCAATTTAGCATACAACCGCTTTCCCGTAGAGTGTAATACAATTCGGAGATGTTCACTATGCTCATGTTCATTCTTGAATGTACCAGATATCATCAATAAACACCACAACAAACGGGTCCAGATAAGGCCTGAATACTCTATTCATCGATCCATAAATGCTATCGAGCATTAGTTAACCCGAACGACATTACTAGGAATTGTAATGTCCATAACGGTCCTAAATGCGCCTTCAAGATATCCACATCCTTTACCCGGTCGATAATACCCGATCGCAGATCTATCTTCAAAACACTCCTGCATCTCTCAACCGATCAAATAGATCGTCAATCCTTGGCAAGGATACCTATTCTTCATCAGTGACCTATTTAACCGCCGATAATCGATGCACATGCGCAGTTGTAACATCCTTCTTCTTTACGAGCAACACCGGCGCACTTACGGTGATACACCGGGTCTAATAAACCCTTATCCGTAAGTTCTTGAATCGCAACTTCAACTCCTTTAACTCAACGGGAGCCATTCTATACGGTGCTTTAGATATTGGAGCAATACATCTGCATAACTTCGATAGATAACTCCACTTCTCTCTCGAGGGACTCCTGCAATTCTTCAGAAAAACATCCGAAACTCGCTCACTATGAGAATCTCACACATTTCTCCTTAGCACCTTCCTTCCGGGTATCAAGTACGAAGCTAGATAAGCGTCCACACCCTTCCCGAGAAGCTTTTGAGCAGCATAGCAGATACTACATTAATCGAGCACGCGCAACCACCATGAAATACAAGCACGCATCGATCGGGCCTCCTCAAGAAAACCGCCTTAGCCTTACAATCAATTATCGCTCGATGTTTAGACAGCCAATCCATACCCGTAATCAAATCGAATTCGTGAAACGGTAACGTAATCGATCCACGATACTCACTTCCTTGAATCATAATCGACAATTTTAACCACTTGATTCACCAACACACTACTACCCAGAGGACTAGTTACATGCAGGTCATATTCTAATCGATCTATAAGCATCTCCTTATCAAACATTTCTTCAAAGACAAATATATGAATGCTAAGATCCAGGATCAAATAATGCATACTTTTCGTAATCAAAGAGAGAAACCATACCAAAGAATGACATCCGTGCCTCCCGATCTTCACGAGCTTTCAGCATAAGCTCGAGCCAAGCAAGAGTATACCGGTCGATTCACGCTTCGACCGAACTCAGATTAGCTTTCACTCACTGATATCCTCCTCGACCTCTTCCTCGCCTCTGCTTGCAAATCGATGCCCGAGAAACCTCTCTAGCTTGTGCTATCTCGATCGCCTCCGAGGACAATTTGCAACCACATGATCTCAGATCGCCACAATCAAAACATGCACCAGAATCTCCAACAGACACCCCAATGATGCTTAGAGCAGTGTGGGCACTCGAACACTAGAACCTCGACTCCCAATGGAATCTCTAGAGAGGCGAGGATAGTTTTGTTTCCTTCCTCGCATCCCCGATCTCTCGAGCACCTCTTGAGTAGAGAAACTACCTTCCCGACTTCGCTTTCCAAGACCGCCTCCTCGAGTAAAGCCTCTTCTCCGCTTCTTTCTTTTCGATCGTCTCTTGTCTTTCGACCTTTATTGCGTACTTGTACCAACCGGTGGTAAGTCACTTATTGTAGCACAAGAATCACGCCAGATGCTCCTTAATCGAATCATGTAATCCGCCCTCAAACCGATGACAACGGAACTCCTCAAGAAGCACGGAGTTAGGGGCATACTTATCGAAGCCTGTTGAATTCCGATCATACTCAAAGAATCGATAAAGTTCTCTTCAAGTTCAAAAATTGCTTCCATTTATCCTTCCTCATGACCTCATCACATACTTGGCTCTAAATTCTTGGACAAAGAAATCCCAAGTCATGGGACCGTAGTCAGGGACTCCTCATAACGAACTTCCACCATTCATAAGTCGCTCCCTGCAAGTGAAACAAAGACAATGCACCATCTCGCTCATTGACAACTAATCTCGCCCAAGACCCTCTTCACCTTCTCAATCCGTAACTCTATCCTTCAGATTCTTCCAGAGAAGTTCCAAGAATTCCTCACCCATATTTCCTCAATTGATCAATCGGAGCCTTAGGTGTTGTCATCCGATGCACCAAAGTCATCATATCCTCGACAATTTTAAGCAAAGCTTCTCCCGAGCTGGAGGAGGAGGTGGAACCTCGCCTTCCCTCGATTGACCCTTGATGGTCCAGTGTTTCGGATCGTGCTTGCTCCTACTGATTACTCTCAACAACTTCGTTAACAATCTCGTGAGATCCTTCCATCGTGCTTACTATAGATAAAACACGGGACACCGATTAGCCATAACACAACTTAGACACTCAACAAAGAAACAATAGGCAATCATTAGTTAAACCAGAACCGCTTAAATCAGCGCTCGATACCAAAAGATGTAACACCCAAATACCCCCGAGGATACATGGATGCCACCCAAGACAGTAACAAACAAAATCAAACATTACACATATGCATTGTTTTAAAATCTAAGTTTAACACACATATAATACATCTCGACTTTCCGTAAACAAATCCAAAGAATATGTACAGCCCAAATAAACCAAACAAAATACATATTCGAGTGACACAAAACTCGACTTTTCACATCATGGCTGACCTGTCCCATCCTTAATCTCTTTGCTCGCACCTACACGGCAAATCCACCGTAAGCTTATAGCTTAGTGAGTAATCATTTATCTAATTTAACCAATTTCTTTTCACAAGAACGATATAAGCATGCATTCGTGAGATTAATACTGTGCAAAATGCACTTCATAACAGATGTTATCATTAACAGACAAAACAAATCAAAAGTTCATAAAATAGAAGTGGGTAACGGACTTATCGAAGATCAAGTCTCGACAATCAAGTGTCCATATCAAGACACCGGTGTCACAGAAGATCAAGTCTCGACAATCAAGTGTCCATATCGAAGACACCGGCGTCACAAGATCAAGTCTCGACACCAAGTGTCCATATCGAAGACACCGGTGTCACGAAGATCAAGTCTCGACACCGGTGTCACGAAGCGCTTACGCACCTTTCTAGGCACGCCTATTTACCCACAACTCGGACTAACAATTGTAAACCAAAACAAAGTCATTTCGATAATTCATGCAAAGCAAGTAGCACTTCCATCGATATAAACACGCGACAAACGCCGAACAATCATTGTCCAAATTCGTAACACAACACTTCAATATCACAATCATCAATCAATACCTCGGACCTTCATGTCCGAACCAATTAGCAATTCAGACACATCACAATCAAGTTACTTCAAGAACAAATCAAAGTGAGACCATCCTGTGTCTATTACAAATTTATCGCCTAAATTACTTACCGATATTATCGACCAGACATAATTTATTTACCAGACTATGTTCCTACTAACAAACTTTACCGTCGAATTACTTACCTCAATCACCCTTATCGCTTATTGCCTTGACGTGCCGGGCAATGTCCGAATCAATCGATCCGTAAGGTCCTCTATCACAAAATTACATGAGTACAAATTTACTAAAGTCTCTTGATATGTATCATGCATGTTCATGACAAATTTTCGGATTAATCAAGAACGACTTCTATCGATCCGGATGTAGGCAAATTCACTAATTTCGCTTTTAATTTATTAAATCGAAAATGTCCAAATTCATATACAAATCAAATACTTTAATATATAGTATAATGGCTAGTATAATCTGCTAGTAAATAACGGCCAAAAAATTGTTCTATAAATAGAGACCACCTCCATAATTTCCTTCATCCCTCCACATTCTTTCTTTCTTACCTCACAATTTCTTCTAGACGAAAACCACATCTCAAATGTTGTCCGCTATCGCATGTTTTTATATACTTCTTATCTTTCTGTATCTTTGTTTGATTCTTAGTGTTAGTGTAGAGCCAAAAGAAGCTCACTTTTTTTTTCTCTTCTTAGTAGTTCCTATGATCCTTATGCTGCTTATTGGCATAGCATTTGAGAATTAATGGTATATCTATGGGAATAAAGGAATTCAGTATTTCTCTCTATTGTACTATTTATAAATACGTATACGACTGTTCACAAATACGAATACTGTTCACGGAGACATACTGTAGCAATACTGTTCACTATGCACTATTACGATTTACTATTTACTATTTACTATTTACTATTCACTATTCACTATTACTATTTACTATTCACCGACAATCGCTCACACATCGCTCATCGACATCGCTCATCGCCTCCTACCTTATTTAAAATCACTGCTCATTTCATTTTTTTTTTTCCTCTCAATTTTTTAGCAATTCACTTAAAACCTTATCTATACAGATTTCTAACCTATCGTAATCGCCGAAACAACTCGACACTCCAAAGATCGCAAAACTAATGATCGTAAACAAAAACAAAACCATGAACACCATAAACCGAAAACTCAAAACCAATAAACCAAAACAACAACAAGGATGTAATTCGTATGAAAACAGAGGGTGAGTACTTACTAATTTCAGAAAACTTCGACAGTGAGAGTGAGCTGAAATATTGTCGGTGAAGAACAAATGTCCGAAGTCTTATTATTGAGTTTCTTCTTGTTTGCAGATTAAACACATTTATAAGCCGTGTCAAATGATTAACAGCTGTCTCTTATCTAAACCGTCCATTTATTATTATTTTATTCATATAATAGTACCGTTAAAACCAATTACACACTTATGATTTCTAATCACTAATACCCGTAAGTTCCGATAACTTCCAAATCGCACTAAAATTCCGTCATAAAATAAAACTTCAAAATAATTGTTCAAAAAATACTAACTGCTACTAACACTTTCTAAAAATCATTGACGATCCGAAAAATACTATAAATATAAAAAAATCTTACTATTGTCCTAATCATTCAAGTTTCATGAAACCAATGTATCTTTAAAATGCCATGAATGCATGCCAAAATATCAAGCACAATTGAGTACATATTCCAAGAATAAGCATAATACTTATGCACAATTTAATACATATTCCAATAGTAAGCATATTTCGTACTAAATGTCGTTAATATTCTAACCCCTACTTTGGGGCGTTACAAAATTCCTCTTATCTTTTATCCACCATTCAACAGTACACAATGACTCTCACCAATGTAATATACCACCAACGTGATAATAATAGACTTTCATTTTGTTTAGAATTCTTTCATAATCAAAAGTGCAGTAACCATATAAATTTGAATCCAAGTCAAATCAGAATTGTTATTTAATCACACCAAGCCATAGTCCAGCTGTCATCACCCAACTAAATTCAATGTAAATCTTGAAGCTACATTATTTTATAGGTCTAATTATCTAATAATGCCAAAATTAAATAATAAGATATATAACATATATCTTAACAATCTCCCTCTTTTTTGCATTATTTGTCACATATTTGAAACTCCCCCTAAAGGAGATAATTAGACATATAAATATCAAATGCACAATCCACATGAGATTAAAAAAAAGAACTCTCCTTTAATCCATCGTCAACTTCCAAAAGAACATCCATCAAATTCTTCAAGTTCAAAAAACATCCAAAGAAATAATAATGAATAATTATCTAATCATCCAAATTTCTCCCCCTGGGACAAAATGATGTCAAAAAGTAAGACTAATAGTCACACATATACCTTGAAATCTCTCACTGAATGGAACAGTCACCAAAAACAATTTGATGTATCCCCTTTGGGACAAAACATTATCAAAATGCATAATCATAAGAGTCAACAATAAGTGCAGCAGAAGAATCACAAGCATGCCAAGATAACAATTTACCACTATTCAAAACATTGAGAGATATACCCGAAAGAGAGAGAGATACTCGAGAGAGAGAGACCCATACTGATGAGAGAGCTGAAGAGTCTTCGATGGAGCCAAATAGAAGTCACAATGTAAACTACTAAAAAGATGGGATGATAATGGCAACATAAAAACTAAAGAACTAAAGAAGACAAATATTTTTTTTTACGTTTCATTTTTTAAACCACAAAAAAAACTTCAAAAATGTAAAGTACACAGTCTCTGTGCCCTTTGAAGAATTTCAAACCTGGGTTTATTCCTCGTCACATTATCTCAGTCATCGGTTTCTTCTTATGAAATAACTAACTTGTCCTTTGTTTGAACAATTTATTCAAAAGCAGTAACTAATTGTGAATCTGTATAATTTCTTGTTTTTCTTTCACTACATTTTTGTGTTTATACTTGACCCTTTCTAACTCAAGAATGCTTCGGTAACATGGGTTACTGTTGAAAATTTAATAGAGAGTGTTTAGATTTTCAGTTTTAACCCATTTGAAACATAATTTCTAACATCTTGGTATTTCAGCCTTATGTGCCCTATAACTCCACAAAAGTGACACGTGGGTACAAATTTTCGATTATTTCTCGATGTTTCTTCTTCATAGACAGATCTGGACATATTTTTCTCCTCATTCATTTTAGAACACTCAACCTTAAAGCTAATACCTTGAAGATTACCTTTAACCTTACCAATTTTCATTAACTTTTATAGTTTCTGTGCCTCCATTCAATATTTTCAATCCCTTTTCAGTACTTAATAATTTTATTCTAGCTTCACCCAGCTCATCTAAAATTGACATCAATTTCTTCTCCAAATCTTGAATAATATTCTTCATAGAGAAGTTTTTTTTCCTTTAACCTTTCATTATTCCTACATGTTTTCACCTATTTTCGTACATTAACTCATAGGCTTCATAAATATCTTCCTTTTTATCATCTGAAATATTGTCATCATTGTCATAATCTGAGATTGAGCTTTAAGCTGAATCGTTTGTGTGTTGCCTGAAATTTCTCGATTTACTCACTTTTTCATCTTTGGTTACTTCCTTCTTAGTTACTGTTAAACAAGTAACCATACTTTTTCTATACAAAGTAACTAACGCATCACTATTCACAACTTCTTCTTTACTTCTAGATTTGTTATCACTCTAAGTGCTTGTATAGGATTTTCCTTTTCTCTTCTTCAAGATGTTAACACACTCCGCTTGAACATGTCCGAAGCCTTGACACTCATGACATTAAATTCTCTTTACCCTTTTGAGTTTTAGCTTGTTGTTTAAAGTTTTTGGTCGATGAGCCCCCGCCTTTTTGCCTGAACTCGAGTCTATCCTTTTTCACTATCTTTAACCACTTATTGAACTCTCGTGTTAATAGCTCTATATCCTCATTCTCATCATATTCATCTTCTGAGTTATTCACGACTTTACCAATCTCGGCTTGCAATACTAATCCTTTCTTCTCCTCTCGATTGTCCCTCAAAAAATTCATTTCGAAATTGGTTATCTTCTCTAATGACAAGTAATTGACGTCATGAGCCTCTTCGATTGCCGTAATTTTTGGAATAAATCTTGGAGGTAGTGATCTTAATGTCTTTTTGATTAGTTTCAGATTGGAATATTTCTTCCCGAGTTGATGTGCTTGATTCACTATATCTCGCAATCTTTCAAGAAAGTCTCCAATAGTCTCATTTTCATCCATCTTTTGTTCTTTAAACCTCACAACTAACATCTGTAGTTTTGACGCTATCATAGATTTTGAGTCTTCATGAATAGTCTACAATGCATTCCATGCTTCTTTAGCTAAGTTACAGGTTGATATCATTGAGAAGCGTCCTTCATCGATAACACTGAATATCGCATGCATTGCTTGTGAGTTTCTAAGTGCACTTTCTTCTTCGGCTCTTGTCCATTCAACTGGATATTTTTGAACTGCCTCTCTTTTATCATCAATAATCATTGGATGCGTCCACCAATATACTACCGAATACCAAACTTTTGTGCCCTGAGCTTAGATGAAAACTTTCATCTGTGATTTTTATGCAGGATAGTTAGAACCGTCCAACAGCGGTAGTCTGATAATTGATGCTCCTTCTCTTATGGACATAATTATACTACAAGAAAAATGAAGTTTAACGACAGAAATTACCGACAGAATTTGGACATATTCTGTCGATAACCTTATTTAGCGATTTAAATTTATCGACCAAAAAATCGCTTGAGATACAATATTTCAGTAAATTTATCGACATAATAAACCGATTTAAAATTATTCTCAAGAATTTACCTCACGGAATTTTCGACGGTATAAAATAAAATTTTTCTGTCAGAAAATTACCAACGGAATTGACTTTTCGTCGGTAATTAGCAACTAAAAAAATTTCGTTGCTAAATCCAATATTTTACCAACGAAATTTTTTTTCGTCGATAAATTTGCTAAAAAATATTTTTTAAATTTTATCTGCAAAGTGTTTAGTTTCGTAAAGCTACCTTGAAGATAACTTCATTATTTCAAGTAAAAGAATTCAAATAATGAAATTCATACTAAAAAGATCCGAAAATAAAGAACTGAAACTATTTTTTAAAGAACAAACATTTCATTAAACACCTTACATGTATCAGAAATTTATCCCAATATCACAACTAAAATTACGTCTTGTCCCTTTATCACTAATATTTATACCTTAAAGTTATTTTCCAATCACAAAATACACAAATAAACGAAAGTAATAAATACCAAAATTAACTTTCATCCAATATACGAAAAAACACAACAGTTGTTGCAAAAATACCTCCACCGAGGGATATGATGACAATGGTTGGAGAAGACAACGCCGACGAGCAGAAAAGGAGTCCACAACAGAGAAATGAGCTCCAAGAAAACCGTAGAGGAGACACAGAAAGAAGGAAGAAGAAGAAAGGAAGAAGAAGACACAAGTGGGAGGGAGATGTCGAAATTTAAAAAGAATTTACTGACGAAATTATTGACAAAAATTTCCATAAGTAAACTCAAAATTTTTATTCCACCAAAATTTTCCGCTTTTTTACCGATGAAACGAAAATTTTCGTGGCTAAATCATATTTATCGACGGAATTTACCTACGGAATTTTTCGTTGAAAAACTCAAAATTTGTTATTCCGTCAAAAATTCCCTCCATATTTAGCAACGAAATTTTTCCGTCTCTAAATTCGTTTGCTAATTTTGTGGCGATGAATTCCCTCCAAATTTAGCGACGAATAATAGTACCGTCGCTAAATCACTCAATTTTAACGATGGAAATATGCGTTCCGTCGCTAATTACCAATGGTATATTTTCTGTCGCTAATTTTTCGTTGCTAAATTGCAGTGATTACCGACGGTCATATTTTTTCGTTGTTAATTTTTTTCGCGACGAATTCTCTCCAAATTTAGCGACGAATAGTAGTACCGTCGCTAAATCACTCAATTTTAGCGATGGAAATATGCTTTCTGTCACTAATTTCTAACGGTAATTTTTTCATCGCTAAATTTTCGTCGCTAATCCACATTTTTCTTGTAGTGTTACGAAACTCGGATTTGTGCCAACTTGCTACCAAGTTCTGACTCGTGACCTTACTCTGATACCAATTGAAAAACCGTAGAGGGTAGTAATTTCGTAAACTTTTTAATTTTATCATGAACGTCTCTAGCACAAATGAAAAAAAGCAATAAAAAATGAAATAATAAAAAGTACCAAAAATTTGGTAACGCAGTTTGGCACATCTTTCCTACATGTATGAGGCCCTCATCCAGTTTAATACTTTCACCAAGGTATAATAGATTTACTCAAGGCTTTACTAAGCCGACACCACTTAACCCTTGACACTATCTCTCAACCTCACTTCCCTTGAAAGAATTTCATATCCAATAATACGATCGATTCGTGTTAATCTCAATAGAGGTTTTTCTCTAAACTACTTTAATTAAACGACAATTAATAAAAATAACTCAAGTTCTCAATTAACTAAGAACAAAACAACGATATACTTGAGATAAAAGAAAGACTTTCCTATGATTTCAGCTTCCCGAAATACATCTGAAAGTCTGTCCACTAGTTGAACTGATTCATCCCAGCTTCAACAACTTCAATAAAACCATACGAGATACTCCACACACCATATATATTTCACACACGAATCCAGAAGAGCAAGTCTGAAAATCATTGTAAGCGATCTAAAAGGGGAGTTGAATAGATCTTTGAGCTTTTTGTAAATTTCTACAACAAAATCAGAAGTTAATTCACACAAAAACAATTTAAACAAATTTAAATGAAAAGAGTAGGGAAGAAGATCAAACACTGTTTTTATAGAGGTCCGATGCTAAGGCCTACGTCCTCTACCTAAGCTCCCACTTAGGATTTTGCCAACCACTTTATTGCACACTTTGTAGTTGAGTGTGAACTTTTTACAATACCACTTGATTTCCAGCTCAAGCTACCTTTACAATCGATTTGTCTTCCGGTATAAATCCTACCTGACACGTGACCTTTCACTATTCACTCAAATTGTAAGAGAAATAAGATAAAGATTGAAGAACAAGTGCTCAATACAATCAGTAAACTAAATAAGAACAACAATGAGCAATTTTGGAGCAATAGAAGAGTATTTTCACTTGTAGAACTTAGGTAGTTTCTTCATCAATCATCCACTCTTTATACTTGAAGAAAAATAGTTGTTGGAAGCCTTTCTAGCCGTTGTAAGATTGTTGTGACCGTTCCTTAATAATCTCCCTTCCATTTTTGGCTAATTGGACTGTTGGAATTAATTTGTTGTACTCATAAGTCCACTTGTCGAGTGTATAAGTCGACTTGTGACAACATTTTACGTAAAATTGCATCTCCGCTCTTCTATAAGTCGACTTGTGATGTATAAGTCGACTTGTGGTCCTCGATAAATCGACTTGTATACTGTTAGTCGACTTGTGTTGACATATCTTCATAAGTTAGTCGACTTATGCTGTTCGGATCTTGATGTATAAGTCGACTTATGCTGTGCAAGTCGACTTGTGGTCCTCCAACTGTAACATCCAACCAAATCCTCTATAATTCTCATTATTTAAGCATCTTTCACTTATAAGGAAACTTCCATCTTGATTCTTCAATGATTTGCCACTTGCCCATCTTGATTTGCACAATTCTTTCATTGAATAATAATCTCAAAATTCCTGAAATAATTTCTTAAACAATTCTAGATATTTTATTATTATCAAAACATAAAGGCATTTAATTTGTCAACCACCATTGGTCCAACAATCTCCCCCTTTTTGATAATGACAAAATATTTAGAAATTGAAAAGAAATTTGAAAAACATGAAACTTGATCAAGGTTTTTAATCCCTTATCTTGATGGTTAGTTTGTCTCCCCCTTAATTAATAAACCAAGGATTTTTAATAGAAATCAAAATGTTGCAAATTAAAGTCTCAAATCAAACACACATACTTATACTCCCCCTTAATCAATCATCAATTTCCAATATTACAATTTTCAATATTACTCCCCCTTTTTGTCATAATAAAAAATTAAGATGAACAAAGGTTCCAAATGAAATTTATAAGCAAACACAGCATCAAACACAAATAATAACAATCCAACATAACAAGCACCATAAACACTAAAAGAGAACATAAGAGTAAATGTTGGTCAAGGCAAAGGCAATACACATCATGATGAAGAGTCATCATGCCTACAACCTAACTTCTTAAAAATCTTCAGATGTAATTGCACATTTGCCTCAAAATTTGACCATTTGATATATTAATGAATGTAACAAATTCAACCAAAAGAGTTTAAATCACACATGCCTAGTTTCAATTTAATATTCACAATCACATCTTCTTTAAGAGGTTTAGTAAGAATGTCAGCTAATTGATCACTAGAAGATACATGCTTCAAGCAAATGTCACCTTTTAAACAATGATCACGGATGAAATGATGTCTAATTTCAATATGCTTTATTCTACTATGTAGAATTGGGTTTTTACTCAAACAAATTGCACTGGTATTGTCACAATAAATAGGAATATTTTTAACCACAATGCCATAGTCAAGTAATTGATGCTTAATCCAAAGAACTTGGGCACATGCACTCCCAGTTGCTACATATTCAGATTCAGTAGTGGAAATAGCTACACTAACTTTCTTTTTACTAGCCCAAGATATCAAAGATGATCCTAAGAAATGACACAAGCCACTAGTGCTTTTTCTATCGATCCTACATCCACCATGATCAGCATCACTAAAAGCATATAGATCAAATGATTCACAAGTAGGATACCATAAGCCATGATTGACTGTTCTACTCAAATATCTAAAAATTCGTTTGCAAGCACTCAAATGAGAGATTTGAGGACAAGATTGAAATCTAGCACAACATAATATCAGGTCTGGAAGCAGTTAAATATAAGAGAGATCCGATCATACCTCTATAGAGTTTTTGATCAACATTTTCTTCATGTTCATGTTTCTCCAAGACCACATTTGTTGCCATTGGTGTTGCTGCCACTTTGCATCCTTCCATTTTGAACTTCTTTAGAAGCTCCTTGGTATACTTAGATTGGTGAATGAAGATGCCATCTTTGAGTTGCTTGATTTGCAATCCAAGAAAGAACTTGAGTTCTCCCATCATGCTCATCTCAAATTCACTTTGCATTAAATCACTAAATTCTTTGCACAAAAATTCATTAGTGGCACCAAACACAATATCATCAACATATATTTGACAAATAAGCATATCTTGATTAACATGTTTAATGAACAAAGTATTATCAATCTTACCACGAACATACCCATGTTGAGTTAAGAAAAGTACTTAACCTTTCATTCCACGCTCTAGGTGCTTGCTTTAACCCGTAAAGTGCCTTCTTGAGTTTGTAGACATAATCCGGATGTTCATGATCTTCAAATCCCGGCGATTGTTTGACATAGACTTTCTCTTGAATATATCCATTTAGGAATGCACTCTTAACGTTCATTTGATTTAATTTGATCCTTTGATGAGATGCAAATGCACATAGCAATCTAATTGCCTCCAGTCGAGCCACAGGAGCATATGTCTCATTATAATCAAGTCCTTCTTCTTGATAAAATCCTTGAGCCACTAACCTTGATTTATTTTTAATCGCTTCACCATTCTCATCATATTTAATCTGATTTACCCACTTGACTCCAATAATAGTCTTGTCCTTTGGTTGAGCTACCAAATCCCATACATCATTTCGTTTGAATTGATTAAGCTTTTCTTGCATAGCCAATAGCCAGTTTTTATCTTCAAGAGCTTCTTATATATTCTTCGGTTCTACTAATGAGATGAAGGCTGAATTGCTCATATTCTCATAGACATTTCTCCTGGTTCTCAAACCATCATTTAAATCACCAATTACTTGTTCCATAGGATGGTTCTTTGTTTTTACCCACGTTTTAGTGTCAGGTACATGATTTTCTAACTTCAATTCCTCAATCTTGGATTCAATTTCTTCAACTTTATTTTCTGAATTTCCTGCATCATCATCAAAACAAACCTTCCTCGGGGGTGAAATCATATCATCAAATTTAACATGAATACTTTCTTCAACACACTTAGTCCTATTATTATAAACTCTAAAAGCCTTACTAGTTTGAGAATAATCAATAAACACACCAACATTAGATTTTGAATCGAATTTTCCTAAATTGTTCTTTCCATTATTATGAATAAAAACTTTACAACCAAAAGGATGAAAATAAGAAATATTGGGTTTCTTACCTTTTCAAAGCTCGTAAGGAGTCTTATTTTTGTCTCTTCGTAGATGCACCCTATTGATGACATAGCACGGGGTATTGATTGCTTCCGCCCAAAATGATTTAGGAAGATCGTACTCATTTAACATAGTTCTACTCATTTCTTCAAGAGAGCGATTCTTCCTTTCTACTACATCATTTTGTTGTGGAGTCCTTGGTGTTGAGAAGTTGTGCTCCATTCCATATTTGTCGCAAAGACTCTCGAATGGTTCACATTCAAATTCACCTCTATGGTCGGTTCTAATAGTGATAATTGACAAAATTTTCTCATTTTGAACCAACCTACACCACTTAGTAAATTCGTTAAAAGTATCACTTTTATTCGTAAGAAATCTCACCCAAGTAAATCTAGAAAAATCATCCACAATCACAAGTACATATAATTTACCACTAAGACTAGCATGTCTAGATGGTCCAATCAAATCCATATGAACAAGTTCAAGAATTCTAGATGTGCAAATTTCTTTCTTTGGTTTGAAAGATTCTCTAGCATGTTTGCCTTTTAAACAAGATTCACATAAGTGATCTTTAACAAATTTTATCTTAGGCTGTCCTCTCACTATGTCATTTTTTGAAAGCTTAGAGATTAGAGGCAAAGGAGCATGTCCTAATTTTCTATGCTATAAAAATACATTTTCTTCTAATGTCACCAAACACTTTTCATTAAAAGAGCTATCATCATGTAAATTCACAATGTATGTATTTCCATGTCTCAAACCAATGAAAGCAACATGTCCATCCTTCTTAACCATGCAATTTGATGATTCAAAAACTACATTGAAATTCATATCACATAGTTGAGAAACACTTAACAAGTTATGTTTTAAACCATCAACAAGCAAAACATTGTCAATGGTAGGCAAAGGTTCCTTACCCACTTTACCAATACCAATGACCTTACCTTTGTTGTTGTCTCCAAAAGTGACATAACCTTGATTTTTTGGTTTGATTTCCGCAAATAGGTTCTTTTCTCCACTCATGTGCCTTGAGCATCCGCTATCAATGTGCCAAGTACTTGATGGTTTTTCATCCTTTGCTTGTACCTACAATATCAACGTTCTTTCTTCTTATAGGTACCCAAGCCATCCATTTTGGTTAGCCATATAAACCATATTAGATAGTGTTGTGCCTTTAATCACTCAAATTTTCTTAACCTTAACGTATCTCCTAGTGCTTTTGCATATAAGTTCTATATGACCATCTTTCAAGCATCTAGCACATTGAGCAATTTTTCCATCCTTAGTAAATTTTGAAATTAAGGAACAATCTCTATCAAAAGGATCATATCCTAATCCATGTCTAGAAATCTAATATCTTTGCAAAGATAACATTTTTTCAAACTTTTCGTTTCCATTCGCAAATTTTCCAACCACATAAGAAAATTCCTTTATAAGTCTATTAAGCTCACAAATAAGATTTTCCTTTTCAACAAAGCATACGGAATGATCTTCCTTTGGACTATCTAAATCATCAATAGTTTCATGTAAGGCACTGTTTTCAGCAACCAATTCTCTTATTTTCTTTTTCAATTTCTTGTTGATTTCAATAGCTTCTTCAAAATCTATTTGTAAAGTATTAAAGGAATCTCTAAGATCTTGATCAGAGAAGGTTACCTCATCTTCATCATCACTTGTTGATGAGCTCTTTGCCATAAGTGCCAAGTTGTTTTTATCATTACTTTGGTATGCTTCCTCATCATCACTCCAAGTGGCTACAAGGCTAGCCTTCTTTTTTTCTTTGTCATATTTGTCATTTTTTTGGAAGTTTGATGTGGAGGATGAGCTTTTGCATTCTCTTGCAAGATGTCCCCTTTTTCTACATCTCTAACATTCTTCATTACTTTTTTTTTCGTCATAACCCTTGGATTTTCTTTCAATGGCAAATTTCTTCCTTTCTCCATTTCTTCCACCATTTAATTCCTTCCTACGATTTTTGAGAAGTCCTTTGAATTTTCTCAAATTTCTAGCGTACATTGCTATTTCTTCGTCTTCCTCCTCTTCATCTATTTCTTCATCACTTTCATCAAAAGAAGAAGTATTAGCTTTTAAAGCAATTGACTTTTGTGACTTACCTCTACCTCCTCTGGATTTGAGAATGATCTCATAGTTGATAAGTGATCCCACCAAGGCGTTGAATTTCAAATGATTGAGATCCTTGGATTCCATAATGGCGGTGACTTGAGAGTTCCATTCCTTAGGTAGTGAGCGAAGAATTTTCTTTACCTTTTTGCTATCCGTCATATGCTTTTCAAGGTTGCCTAATCCATTTATGATTTCTGCAAAACGATCAAGTATAGTGGAAATAGACTCACCTTCCTTCATGACAAACATTTCATAATCATGAAGAAGCATGTTGATCTTTGTCTCCCGGACTTTGTTGGTTCCTTCATGGGTGATGTGAAGTCTTTCCCACATTTCTTTAGCGCTGGTACAAGAATTAACTCGGTTTCTTTCCTCGACCGTGAGAGCGCAGTATATCAGTTTCATAGCCTTCGCATTGATGTAGGCTTGCCTCCAATCATTGTCGTCATACTCCATCTCTGTTTTTAACTCACCGTTTTCTTTCAAAGGAGCTTGAGGACCAAAAATGATAATCTTCCAGTATTCCACTCCTTCGCTTATAATGTGATACTTCATAAGATTTTTCCAAGAAGAATAGTTAGTACCATTAAATAAAGGAGGGCGATTGTTTGTGTTACCTTCTTCCGCTAGATTATTGTGTGTCATCCCTGAATACTTCGCCTCGATACCAATTGTGTTTATCTAGAAGGGGGTTGAATAGATCTTTGAGCTTTTTGTAATTTTCTACAACAAAATCAGAAGTTAATTCACACAAAAACAATTTAAACAAATTTAAATGAAAAGAGTAGGGAAGAAGATCAAACAATGTTTTTATAGAGGTTTAGTGCTAAGACCTACGTCCTCTACCTAAGCTCCCACTTAGGATTTTGCCAACCACTTTATTGCACACTTTGTAGTTGAGTGTGAACTTTTTACAATGCCACTTGATTTCCGGCTCAAGCTACCTTTACAATCGATTTGTCTTCCGGCACAAATCCTACCTCACAGGTGACCTTTCACAAGTCACTCAAATTGTAAGAGAAATAAGATAAAGATTGAAGAACAAGTGCTCAATACAATTGTGTAACGAAATAAGAACAACAATGAGCAATTTTGGAGCAATAGAAGAGTATTTTCACTTGTAGAACTTAGGTAGTCTCTTCATTAATCATCCACTCTTT
The DNA here is from genome assembly GCA_029891385.1 of Erythroxylum novogranatense. Classification (NCBI taxonomy): domain Eukaryota; kingdom Viridiplantae; phylum Streptophyta; class Magnoliopsida; order Malpighiales; family Erythroxylaceae; genus Erythroxylum; species Erythroxylum novogranatense. The sequence continues at coordinate 24,893 of JAIWQS010000172.1, read as the reverse complement.
ATACTTGAAGAAAAATAGCTGTTGGAAGCCTTTCTAGCTGTTGTAAGATTGTTGTGATCGTTCCTTAATAATCTCCCTTCCATTGTTGGCTAATTGGACCGTTGGAATTAATTTGTTGTACTCATAAGTCGACTTGTCGAGTGTATAAGTCGACTTGTGACAACATTTTACATAAAATTGCATCTCCGCTCTTCTATAAGTCGACTTGTGATGTATAAGTCAACTTGTGGTTCTCGATAAGTCGACTTGTATACTGTTAATCGACTTGTGTTGACATATCTTCATAAGTTAGTCGACTTATGTTGTTCTAGTCGACTTATGCTGTTCGGATCTTGATGTATAAGTCAACTTATGTTGTGCAAGTCGACTTGTGGTCCTCCAACGGTAACATCCAACCAAATCCTCTATAATTCTCATTATTTAAGCCTCTTTCACTTATAAGGAAACTTTCATTTTGATTCTTCAATGATTTGTCACTTGTCCATCTTGATTTGCACAATTCTTTCATTGAATAATAATCCCAAAATTCCTGAAATAATTTCTTAACTAATTCTAGATATTTTATTATTATCAAAATATAAAAGGATTTAATTTGTCAATCATCATTGGTTCAACAATCATAAGTTAAATCACAGTGTATATTAACCCAGAGCACATGTACACATTCAGTTGTGTTTCTCCGATCTTCAATTAATGCCCACTGCACAATTTTATCATGCATACATTTAGATGTATATTTTTCAACGCTCAGTCACACCAAAACTTTCAGAAATGTTATCTCCTATCCCTCAAAATCATAATCCCAAAAACCAACGTGAGCTACGTTTTTTAATTGTCATTAATGCCTACTAAACAACTATTGCCAAAACTCCAAAAAAGTACATGAGCTGCGTGTCTCAATGCCCACTACACTGTTAATAATAATAATCACACACACAAGGTTCACTTTAACGTAAATCCAATAAACAGAGAGGTTGGTGGCCTTAAATCCAATTAACGTAAGATCCACGATATGTATGTGCCAAGTTAAACACCTAGGTGATCCCAAGAAGAAGAAGGCTATTACTCATCACGAGAACTCTTAACTAACACAAAACAAATTCCCCTTATCTTTTATCTACACCATCTAACAGTACACAATAACTCTCACTAACATAATATACCACTAACGTGATAATAATAGACTTTTATTTTGTTTATAATTCTTTCACAATTATAAGTGTGGCAGCCACATAAATTTGAATCCAAGTCAAATCAAAATTGTTGTTTAATCACACCAAACTATGGTCTAGCTGTCATCACCCAATTAAATTCAAGCTACATTATCTTATAGGTCCAATTATCTAATAATGCTAAAATTAAATAATATGATATATAACATATATCTTAACAAGCTTGATATTGATTGAATCTTTAAAATTTAAAATTTTCTTTGGACTAATTTGAAGCTCGGTTTAATTTTTAAAATATTGTTAATAATAATTTGAAATTTTCAATTATATTTAAATTTCAATCAGGTTAGGACTTTAACCTCGAGAAAGGTTGGGTCATAATAGTCCGGTAAAAGGTTAAAATTCTCATTTATACGCATGCACTTCCCACTTTATACATAAGTGGACTTCGTCTAGCTTCCATTGTAGCAAGCCTTAGAAAGGAAAAAACAAATTGTTGGAATTGTCCAGGAGCCGGAGCATCCACCCACCTAAAACTATAGACAAAAGATTAAGGTACATAAAGTTTAAAGATATCGAAGTACGTTGATAGAAATCAATATATTGTTAGTTGATACAATTCCAGATTCCGTTGATCCACTAGCTTCTCTGATATTTGGAGCTTAGAAAGTGAAGGAAAATGGTAATGCATATGGAACCTGAATAAACTTGCATGAAAGGATTAGGAAAGGAATCATTTATCTTTGCACAGAAGTTTTCCTAAATAGACTAATGCGTTATTTTGCTTGCTCTATCTCTCCCTCCACACGTATTCTTCACCTCCTGCTTTATATTGTAATAACTCGTTTTCAATCTTCTATCCCTTTGTTGCAGATTAACCTTCAAGCAAGATGGCACGTCATAATGTGCTTTTGTCACTTCTGTTCATTCTGCTAATGATCTCCTCGTCAGGTAAATCATATCTCGAGGTTTATTATGTAGCGCTATTCAAAATGGATCAGTAATAGATTTGTGCCTTACTTTACTTTGGTTCGAGTATTTCTTGTTCTTACCAGGGACGAAGTATGCAGAATCTGCGCGCATCTTCACCATAGTAAACTACTGCAAAGAAACTGTATGGCCTGGAATAACCCCAGGTGAGAACTTCGATGGTGGTGGATTCGAACTCAAGCCGGGCCAATCTATCGTCTTCACTGCTCCAGTAGGATGGTCTGGTCGTATATGGGGAAGAAGCGGCTGCAAGTTCGACAAAATGGGCAACGGTCCATGTCAGACAGCCTCTTGTGGCAACTCCCTAAAGTGCGGAGCCTCAGGCCAAACTCCTGCTTCATTAGCTGAATTCACCCTAGCTAATGTCGACTTCTATGATGTTAGCCTCGTCGACGGGTTCAATTTGCCGTTGGTTGTCACCCCAATTAATGGCAAAGGAAACTGCAGTATTGCCGGTTGTGATTCCGATCTCCGTTCGAGTTGTCCATCGGAGCTTGCTCTCAAATCCAAAGGGAAGGTGATAGCTTGTAGAAGTGCATGCGATGTGTTCAACACGGACGAATATTGCTGCAGAGGCGTTTATGGTAATCCAGTAACTTGTCAACCCACGTACTATTCCAAGAAGTTCAAGGAGGCTTGTCCTACCGCTTATAGCTATGCATATGACGATCCCACCAGCATTTTCACTTGCTCAGGAACTGATTACGTTGTCACTTTTTGCTCTAACAGGTCAGTCCATAGGAACTTTTACTGTAATTAGTTCAGCGCACGTCCTAAGAAGTGAAACATTACTGGGACAAAAGTAAAGAGTGTAATTTTATTTATTTTTTCTCTAGGAAGAAACAAGTTTGCACGTACCATAATCACAAGCTTGTCTGCGGTGGATCGGACGGGCTGAAGTCTTTGATGGGTAGATGGTGGACTCTCACGCTTGCTTTGCCAATAATTGCCGCTTTATGGATGGGCTTTTGAGCTAAGAAGCCCACTTTTTTTTTTTTGGGGAAAAGGATTTATTTTCATTCTTACCTTTGCTTCACAAATGCTCCAAGTGAATGTAAATAAACCATCCCTTATATGTGAAAACTCCCACTTGTGTATTTTCACTACTTTTAAAGTTCAGGTAAGACATTTTGTTAAGTTGAAAGCTCGTAATGTGGTTAACATAAAAAAAAAGGGCTATTATTATTGGTATAGTCAATATTCAAATTGTTATGATGAATATTAACTACTACGTTCGGCAAGTTTAATCGTTAAAATCTTAATCCGTCTAACTTTTCGATTCAATTTTTAAATTGTCGATTCGATTTATTTTAATATCTCTTGTTTTTTAAAACTCGATCGCTAATTAATTAATTAATTAGTTAATTTTTGTAAATTAATAAGTTCTTATAAAATAAAAATTAAGCTTTATTTAACATCTTTTAAAATTAAACTTAAAGTGTTTTTATAGATAAAACAATCTCTTTCAATCATATTTTAAATTCTTTATTTTATTCAATTTTTAACTAATTTTATGACGATTTAATACTAATTAAACCTTAAATTTATTGTATTATCGGTTTAACTTATGTTCCAATTTTAAAACATCATTTACTACTAGTTATTTTCTTTTCAATATTTTCGAGTTAAATTTATATTTTGTTTTGGTTTTAGATATAAGTAGGCCCAACCCTAACTAGTACTGGGCCTGCACTAAGATCTAATCTCAAAAAGCAAGCCCATTGGCTCCTCTTCAAATTCCAAGTTTGTGTACCGATAGGCCAGAAGTAGGAGAAAGATCAAACCCAAAATGGCGACTGGTGGTAGTGCTGGTGGTGGAAAGGTGTCCTTCAAAGTAACTCTGACCTCCGATCCCAAGCTCCCTTTCAAAGTGTAACGTCCTTTTTTTTTTTTTTTCAAAAATTAAATTGGTGTTTGTTTATTGGGTTTTCTGTTGCGGATTGTTATGTATTGAATTGGATGGGTTTGACTTACAGGTTTAGCGTACCGGAAGCAGCCCCATTCACTGCCGTCTTGAAGTTCGCTGCCGAGGAATTCAAAGTCCCTCCTCAAACCAGCGCTATCATCACCAACGGTTATTTTCTTTTTATTTCCTCTCTATAGGGTTTCGGTATTATCTAGGTTTGGTTGTGTTTTCCTGGAATCAAATTGTGAGAAGTTTTCTGGAAGAAGATGAATCTAGAAAAATTTCTAATTATGATTTCCTGCATGTGGACTGGTAGTTGTTGGTATCGAAATCCTATATATGGACTTGTAGCTTATCGTAACTGACGAGTCAGTGGTTCTACGTTTCACCAGATTCAAACACCTTGTGCCCTGGATTGGAATCACAGTTTCGGGCCTTTTATTTCATGAATCAAAAAAGTTACTGGCTTTTTTATTTATACATGCAATGATTTCTCCACCAAGTAACTTAACATATAGTTCTATCATATATTTAGAGGTTTTCTGCTCCTAATGTATGCTTAACGTAACATTGGACAACTCGGATGCAAGCAGTGTTCTAAATGTCAAGCTTATCAATTAAGGTTACTTGCTAAGTGCCAAAACGAGAATCATCCACATTGATACCAGAGTTCCTTGTTTAATGGGATTAGATGTAGCAATGCTAACTCATGGCTCTGGTGTAGCTCCATTACTTAATTTTCATGGTGAATTTCTTGAAAGCAGAGACTCTTTTTCCTTTCAAACGCTTACATGGTTTCTGTATTCCATTTTAATTTTATGGTGCTTTCGTAGAATTGTGTTTTACTCCGACTTATATTAAGATTGCTCTGTTGGTTTGCACGTGCAGATGGCGTGGGAATTAATCCTCAGCAAAGTGCAGGTATGGCTATGTGTCCTCTCTATAATTGGTTGTTGTTTTTCACTTTTCTTCGTGTTTCTTTTATAAATCTGTGTCAAGCATTATGCTAATATCTTTGTTACATAGTGTGCCTACTAAATAATACTGGTCTGTAAAGGCAACTTATTTTATTGCACCCTTTTCCATCTTTTATCGACAGAGGAAGTTGAATCAAATTGAGTGGAGAAGTAATCTTTGTTTGATGACTACGCCTAAAACACCTAAATTAAGTTTCCACTGTCCTGAAAACTTAGATATTATGTGAGTGAATCTATAAAGCTGTGATTGAGCTTCTGCATTGATGAAATTATCGATTACTTCAACGTACAATGACAAATCCATTTTATTTTCTACAAGACCATTGCACAGAGCTATGAGGGGAAACCTTCTGTACTTCTCCGTTACTATAATGTAAAGATTCATTATGAGTTCATAGTTATATTATCTTAATTGGATTTTGCCCATGAATCTACTATGAGACCAGCAAACCTAAACTTTGCAGTGACATGAGATCCACATGGATAATGTTATATGCAGTCTTGTGGAACATAATTAACATCAACACGAGGAATCTGGTTGTCTACTACGAATTTGGAATATTTTTCTTTGCAGTCTGATATGGACATAAATTTTAGCAATCACGGTGTAAATTCTGTCGCTCATATATTCCAAAGTATGCACATATTTTACAATCAATAACCTTCCATTGCATCTGTCTGTTTGTCGTGAATTCTCTGCTGTTCTCCTCAATTATCAGCCTGTTTCCATTTGTTAATAATATAGTAACATGAAGTTACCTGAGTGATTAGCTTCCGTATGTTTAGCAAACTTGCAATTTCTGCCATTATGAACAGTTGTAGTAGTAGTGCTTTTGCTTCTGTTTTGAAGCCAACATACGTGGTATGAGTTGTGAGTGTGTATTACTTTAATGTGCTTGTGGTATTAATCTGCCCTGGACAATGCTTCAGGATGCATGACAAATTCTATCGTTTGGTCCTAACTTTATACTAGCACCGTGTCAACAACTATTACACTTCACGATTTTGATTATTGTTTCGATTTTTGTATGGCATAGGAAATGTCTTCCTTAAACATGGTTCAGAGCTGCGTTTGATCCCCAGGGATAGAGTTGGAGCTTCTGAGTTCTGAAGTCAACAATATTGTTAGACACAGAAAAATGGCCTAACTTTGTCTCGAGCTCGTCCCTTTTATCTGTACTATTTATACAATCATAGAGGATAGTTGAAGTCTCCTCATAATCATTATACTAGTGTAGTTTGTTTCATAGACTCCATAATTTCGAAATTAATAATGCCAATAAAACTTTCTTCCTGTGGTGCACTGGCATTTGCGTGGGATTTTGTTCTAAAAATTAGTACGATAGAAATTGACAAATGAAAATGGTATTCTCTCTCACCGCAAGAAGCGTACCTGTTCCAAACAGGTTGTGTTCGGGCAGCTGAGCTAAACTGAAGTGGGAAAGGGACAAGGAGATTTTGGTTTTTTGGCATTATGTGACACATCAACCGAGAACTATCTGTTGTTCCAATTTCACTAGCAACTCTGGTCTTCCGATGCATGTTTATTTGGGAAGCAGCCTTAAACTTGCATATTTTAAATTGAATGATACTTCAGTCACATTTGTACTCCATTCCAACTTAAACGTTTCACATCTCTTTTGACATCTTGAAAGCAAAGTGGAAATTATGACACTTGACACATATAGTCTAAATGGAAATAGATACTGTTTCTATCATGTAGATGCTTTTAACAAGAAACTTGAGCAGAATTGTCATTGACTTCACTTTAGACCCACTCGCAAACCGACAAACTGTGCTCTTCGAGCTTTTCATCCGTCACCATTAACAAAAGTCTTGAGTTCGTCAAGCTGCCATTACGCCCCATTACTCCATCAACTCCATAGCAGGCACTTGGGAATACCTTTAAGATGGTCGCAACGTGACAAGGAGGGGTGGACCAATTGGCTCAGATTTCTCACTTAAGACTTTCCCCTTAAAAGAGGTCTTCAGCTCGAGTCACGCCAAAGGAGAGAATAAAAGACGCTTTATTGATGATCCTCTAACCTCCCGGATAAAGTTCCTCGATCGGATCAATTACTTGACGCCTCGCTTTGTGAAACTTGGGGCGATGGAACTCTAGAAAGATATGAAGACTCAAGCAGTAAGTCAGATATAGACTACGTAAGAACCTCGAGGATCTTGAAATTTCAGATTTACATTTTCAGACTTTTGAGGTAGGGTTGTAGGGCTTAAAATTAATCTAAAGTCGTATACCTAATGTAATTATATTTTAAAAAGATGGTCGCAACGTTAACCCCTGGTCCACCCATTGGATCCTGATTCAGCATTTCGTTTTTTTTCTTTTCCTTTTTAATAATAGTGTAATCTTTCTGAAGCGTAAAATAGTTGTTTTGTAAAATTGTAAAGAGAGGAAGCAGAACTCTTACAACCTCGCAAAATAGGTAGTTTTGTACACTAAGATACGTTACTTTGGCTTTAATAACAGTAAGATTGAGATGGTTACGTTTAATTGTTAATTTTAGAAATATTCAACAAATTACATATTTGGATACATTATTTGATAAATTAATAATAATAATTAAGTGATAAATTCAATCTAATTAGTATTTATAAATTTTAATATTATACTCACTTTTGGATTAATTATCATTTTCAATTATTTTAACGTTGCTAATTATTGGGACCCTCTTGCCGGAACTCGAACTTGTAATTCTTGAAGAAATTGATAAAGAGGGATATCTTGCTTTTGAAAGTTCTCGTGAATCGTGATAGTTTTTCTCCTTTCAAACAGAGAATTGAGTCCTTTTTTTTTTTGTTGCACAAAGTAAAAAGAATACATCGAAAGCTAAATGAGCTAGGAGAAATCGATTTCTGACATATACTCTAAAAAAAGGCTATGGCATCCTAAAGGTGGTACATCAAAATAAGTGACTCCAATGTCGTCGATTGTCGAAGCCTATGAGCCATCATGATCTGCTGCCTCTCGATATATATGGCGATGAACAACAGACCAGTTCCGGTTGAAGAGTTCCCGGATACCCATGACAGGAGGGTTGCCCGATTGAGAGCTGGAGGTCACAGATGACAGGAGCTGGTGCATCCCCATCGAGTCCACTTCCAGCTCAATCCGACGGAAGCCCAATCTCCAAGCTAAGGATAGACTGTATACTACCCGAGTTCCACTAATCAGGCCGAGCACCAACCTATAAGGTAGAGAACCCACCTCACCACCATATCGTCCTTTCACACAGATAAGACCTCCAAAGCGCAGCAATGTGTAGGATTACAAGCCCCATCCATATTGAACTTGACCCACCACCATGCGGAGACTCAATCGATCTGTTGAACCCGGCGTGGACAAGAGCTTGTGGCCCAGATCTCACGGCCCACGCCTTCAACTCGATCGCAAAGACAAGATAAGAAACAAGGATGAGTGGGACAAACAAAAGTAGAATCAAAATATATTTGTTCCTTCAGTCTAAAGGAACCAATGGTCAAACCAAAAAACAGGCCCACTCGGCCATGCACGCGTCGACACTGGAGAAGGTTGGTATGCAGCCAGTCACGAGTGGGAAGAGCAAAGGCAGACGAGGTAACGATGTCCGACGGAAAAATGTCCCACACTTGGCGAAGGCGAAATAACAATGAATAGCATGAAGAGATGATTCTTCGTGAAGCAAAGGGGGACAGTATCGCTCAGTTGAGATGACACCGCATCCTTTGTTGATTACTAAGCAAGCGATCTTTCGTTAGTAACCATAAAAAGGGACGCACTCGCTGGGGCCCCGACCACTGCCAAATGGCCCTCCACACCCCATGCGGAGTCTCAATCGCGGGTCCCAACAGCAGGAAGTATGCAGAAGCAACGGTAAAGTGCCCATTATCAGTGGCACCCTAGACGATCCTATCGTCACCCTGGAGAGGGGAAGGAAGGAACATGCCAGTTATAGAGCTGCAAATGGAAGGGGAGAGGAACCCCCTTAAGGCAGCCAAGTTCCATTGTCTTGTGGGATCCACATAGTATCGAACGTTGTGGTTAAGCAGGTGGTCCGGGATGGGCGGAGTAGAATGGGAAAGGAGAGGACCAACTCCCGTGGCCCAAAGGTTGAGCCAGAAACGCGTCGACGTGCTATTGCCTACCTTGAGTTACGAGATGCCATGTCGCTTAATGCCCGCTACACCATCGAACCCCCGAGGAATTTAGGGAGGATGTAATGCAAAGGAGCATCAAAACCATATTTACTAGAGAGTACTTGAACCCATAAGGCATGAGGATTGTCAATCAAGGTCCAACCGAAGTTTTGCCAGAAGGCGCTGCTCATCTCCCGAATCCTCCGAATGCCCAATCCCCCATGAGTCTTGGGCTTACAAACCTCCTCCCGCCTAACTGGGGAATCTTGGTACCAAAAGCGACGGGCCCCATAAAAATTTCCGCATAGCTTGTTCAAGAGCATCACACAAGCCACGTGGTAACCGAACCATCTGCATCGTGTAGCTCGGGATGGGGGCGATGACCGATTGCACCAAGGTGACCCGGCCAGCAAAAGACAAAGTGGAGGGGGCCCATCCCGACAAACGGCGGTGAACTGTATCTAAAATGTGCTAATAAGTGCGCTTACTGACCCGCTAGTGCAGGAGGGGAACCCCCCGGTACCGTCCTAAGTCAATAGTCCGAGGGAACGCGAGTGTGCAACTTAAGGCGCGGTTGGTTGAATTGGGGACGTTCTTGGAGAAGTAACATCATGACTTCTCCATATTCACACGTTGTCCCGAAGCTGTGCAGAACGAGTCCAAGACACCCCGAACCACGTGAACTTGGTCAATAGAAGCCTTCAAAAAGAGGATGAGATCATCGGCAAAGAATAAGTGGGAAAGAGGGGGCCCGTGCCTACTCAAGCGGACTGGACGCCAACGAACAAAGGACATTGCATGAGAAATCGTGTGGTCGAGCCGTTCCATACACAACACAAAAAGGTACGGGGAAAGAGGGTCTCCTTGTCAAAGACCGCGAGAAGGCTAAAAGGCCTCACTAAGCTCTCCTTGTCAATTCACTTGAAAGGACACCGTAGTAATGCATTTCAAGATGAGCGAAATAAGCGAGGAAGGAAGACCAATATCGTGTAGAGTAGCTTGAATGAAGTTCCAATCGAGGCGATCATACGCCTTCTCGAGGTCCACTTTGATCGCCATCATCCCCGTCTGACCAGATTTGCGTTTCATGGAGTGAGACACCTCCTGGGTGATGATGATATTATCGGTAATTAGACGTACAGGCACAAAGCTGCACTGGGTCAGGCTTACCAACGCTGCCAGGTATGGTTGGAGCCGAAGAAATAAAATCTTGGTGAGGGCTTTATAAAGCACAGTGCAAAGCGCTATCAATCGGAATTGAGTAAAGGAAGTAGGGGAGGGGTTCTTATGAATAAGGACAAGGACAGTGCAGTTAATTTCTGACTCCCAAAAAATATACGCTGAAGGAAAGTAATAAGGGAGGGGCCGACAGTGTCCCATTAGGACTGGTAGAAGAGAGCAGTGAAACCATCGAAATCTAGGGCTTTGTTAGGAGCCATTAAAAAAAACGCCTTTCTTCGGGGTTAAGCGGACGGGAAAGGTCCGCAGTCATTTAAGATGGGGTAGGGGGAAACTGTGCCCAGTGACAGGGGTCGGACCGTCGGGTCTGTATAAGCCCTCCAGGTAACGTTGAGCCATGCCTCGGAGAGCCACGGGATCGGTAACGACATTACCATGAGCGTAGGGAAGAGAAATGTTGTGGGCTAAACGACGCTGGGAACGCAGTGAGGCATGGTAAACCGAGTATTTCGATCTCCTCGTGCGATCCATCGACTCGGACTGATGCCGTAAGAGTTCTTCCTAATAGAGCACGGATTCTAGGTCGCTCCTCGTGGAGGACCTGCGCTGAAGGAGGGGGAATCTGTGTCTCCACCGATTTCAAGGCCTCCAATTGGGCCACGAGTCTTTTCTTCCAATGGAAAATGTTACCAAACTCTGTGGTATTCCAGTGGTGGAGCTTCTCCGCAAAGCGTTGGATCGCGCCACTGAAATCTGAGGAGCTCGGGATCCAGTTGTCAGCTACCACTTGGGAGAAAGAGTCATGAGTAAGCCAAGCAGATTGAAATCGAAAAGGCCGACGCGAAGGAGTGTGGGGTCAGGAGCTTGGAACCGAATAAGGAGAGGTCGGTGGTCCGATTTGAGAAAAGGCAATGGTAAGAGGCGCAGCTAGATTGCAATAAAACCTTGAGGTCTCGAGTTCCAGTACCAAAGAGGACAATACCGATTAAGGTTGTGGTCGCGTGCAACCTTGAGGTACGCGGGGCCTGTTCGCTCTGGTACGCAAAACATGAACCCAACATTGACGGTGCGCTAGACAAATGTGAACGCCCATAATCTCCTTCCATAGTAGCCATATCCCGCCGAGTAACCCGTAGCCTCGACCTGGAAGGAATTGTGAAATCCCAAAGACCAAATAACACGCTAAGCGTGTTCTCCTCTAATACGAGGCTCAACCAAGACCACTAATCGGGGCTTGTGGAGACGAATATAATTTCGCATAATGGGCTTGAAGGTTCGACCTCTAGCCCCTTGACAATTCCAGATAAAAATTGTCATAAACGCTATTGGAGGAAAGGGAACTAACGTGAATCGATCGGAACCGGGACAACGGGCCCATTGGGATCGTGACTAGGAAGGATCATTGGAGGGGGAACGGGCTCCTCCATCGTGGTATCGTGAGAGGTCGCTCAATTTGTGACTCACCGGATGGGACATGGGTCGGGGGGTCGGGGAGGTGGAACCTCATGAATAGGATGGGGGAGAGGTGACGTGGCCATTGGTCCTGGGGGATCAATATGAGCCACGTCCATGGCCTCATTGACCAGGCCCACGGGGATAGGCAGAGGCGATGTCGGATCCGGGGAGACCAAGGCCACGTGTGACAGTAAGGAAATTGCCACATGGGACGAGTTGGGCTCGGATGGACTATGGGCTGAAGGCTGGAGCTGCGGCAACGGAGGGTTGGTAAGGCGTGGCCCTGCAGTGGAGGGAACCTGGGGGAGAGAAAGGGAGGTAGGGCCCGTGGAGGTTGTCTGGCCCATGGACGGAAGCAGTTGGGAAGGAGAAGAGGTAACTGGGTTGGGGGATGAAGGCCGCCCACGGCTGCAAGAATAAGTTAGGGAACGACGCCGCCCCTCAGGCATCGAAGTTACTTCCAGACGCTCCTTTCTCGAGCCCCCGCTGCTCGCCTTACGCCCCTTCGGACGAGAACGGTAACGGAGAAGACCACTGGTCGGTAGAGGACGAGAAGGGACTAACGTGGGTGCGAGGAGAGTCGACCGTTGGGGGGTTGCCCGTTGGAGTGTTAGACTGCTCATCGTGGGTGAGTGTCGCGAACCTCGATCCGCGAGACCATCGGACCACCTTGGGCGGCCTGTCACGACGAGATTCGGATCTAGTAGGAGTAGGTCATGAGTCCGGCGTGTCACCTGCATCCAAAGGCCATATGCATTTGATGGTGAAGGACTGGTGGAGGGAGAGCCTTCTGAAACGGTGGCCGCTGAAGGTGGGGGCACCTTGGAGGAGGTCTCACCATCGGGCGCAGCGTTGGGCGCGTGGGCAATTATTAGATCCATGTCCGACCCGGTCGCAGTGAAAGCAAATTTGTGGGAGACCCTCATACACGACCTGAATGAGTTCCCCGTCTAGCTCGACAACCGATCGAAGAGGGACACTAAAATCCAGGGTGACCGCCACCCGTGCGAAGTATCCCCGGTAAGTGAGGAGCGTTGTCTGGTCTGTCTTCACGGTTTTTCCAACCAGATTACGAAGCTACCAGAAGAATGGAAGGATGGTAACGGCAATGGGAGTCCGGAAGCAAACCAAGCTACCACGCTGGTGACGTGGTCAAGGATGGGCGAAATGTCGGGTCCACGGTTGGACCGAAAGCACATTGTCGGCGATAATCCAAGGACCTCGCACAAGGTATGAATATAGTCCCGCTCCTCTTTGAAGTTCACCAAGTAAAATCATTCTCCAAATCCACAAATTTCGGGGACCACCGATGCCACAAGGAGAGAAAACAATCCTCGAGTAGACGAACCCCATCTTACGTCCCAATAGCTTGATCACAATCGCTTGTGCCCAGATAATGTCCAATTTGTTACGGAATGTAGATGATGATCAATGCCCAAACCATGAGGTCCCCGCATCAAAGTTAATATCTCCATCTTCTAATTCTATTGGGGTCTTGGACCATGTGAGGTTATCGCTTGGGGGCCTAGGTGGAAGGGCCCGACATCGCAAAGATCAGAATTTGTAGGAGGTCGAGACTCAGTTGTACAATAGGAGGAGGGTCCTCTTCGCCAAGAACCGGATTTTTTGACGGTGTGGGGGGGAATGCATTGCACACTTCTATTGTTACGCTATGATGCAATTCATAGATGAGTATATACGAGTGTCGAAATTAGGAGGAAGAGAAAAAGAAGAGCTGAGAGAAAAAAAGACGAGATGGGACAATTGTGGGGAATAATTATCTTGCTTTTAATTCCGTGTCATTCTTCATTCTGATAAAGAGATAGGGCCTTTTTTTAAGAGAATTTTTCTTGGCCCACTTTTCCGGTACATCATGTAGAATATGTCTATCAAATTTATAAGGCGTCGGTCTAGTAAAGAAGAACAAATCTGGTCAATCTCCCTCGATGTGAGCAGCTTATAGGTTAGAACAAATAAGCAAAAGATGCTCTCTTCATCCACAACAGGTGGTCTGATTCATGATAGTTTGAGCGCTTAGCTTGAAGGTTTTGTGCATAATATTGGATGGTACTCCTCTATTTGTGCTGAACTTTGAGGAGTTTTTTCAGGAATCAAACTAGCTTGAAACCTAGGTTATTATCGAATTAAATTAGAGGTGGATTCGCGTGTAGTGATTAACCTATTATCATCCTCGTTGAAACACGCAATGTCTCTCAATTCTTTAGTCTTGGCTATCAATAAATTGTTTACCCGTAATTGAGTAGTTGTAACTCAACACATATACAAGGAAGGTAATCGATATGCTGATTGGTTCGCTAACTTTGCAGACCAATTTGAGCTAGAGATCACTAATTTTGATATAACACTCATTGGGTGCCTCTCAATCTTATTAAAGATATGTTAAAGGTTTGTCGCCTTAGACTTATCATGTAATATATATCCTATTTACTCTCCATTTATATATATATATAAAAGAGATCATATCGTAACAAACTTGTAACAAACATTATCGGCTGTGAATATTCTATAGCAACTCTTCATTGCCCATAACAAATTTATCATTTACTCGGTGCCAAAATCAGAGTCACGTTGGCTTTGCAGGATGCCCTTACTCTCTTAAGGGCTGTGCATTGAGTGGTAATTTGATTTGCAACACGTTGCTTTCTTCTGCTTCCCGAAGCCTATCATCCTTTTCTTTTTAGACAAGTGCAGCAGTTTGTGTTTAGTTATTGCTGCTGAAAGAGCATAATTTCTAAAAAAACTTGTCAACAGTATATTAAATTCACCAAGAGCCAACATTTGGAATGCTGCCTCTGTTTCTCGTTTTATGCATGTGTGATGCTTTTCTCGTCCTTTTCAGGCTTTAGAAGTAAAAGCACCAAAAAAAAAAAAAAAGAAGCTGCGGATAATGGACAAGCAAAATTGTCTAGTCCTAAGCATAGCTTGTATGATAAGCACTGACCAATTACTCTCAACTAATCAGACCATACACTTCTTTATTTTTGGTGGCATTTATCAGTGGTTGAGTAGCCCCATAAAACTGTTTTAGATTCCATCTCCAGATTCAAAATGTATAGTGCAATGCACACTCATTTTTTTTCCTCAGTTAGTGCTTATCAGGCTCATACTGGGATGCTTAACCTTTTTTGTCTGGATTCAAGAAAATCCAAAATCATGAGACAATGAGTACAAAAGAAGAGTCAAATAATAGAGAAATTCAAGATGCAGAAACCAAAAATGCGCGACTGCCCATACAAGCCAGCTACAAAACAAAGTCAGAGAACAAGTGTTAGCCCATGCTGCTGCATATGCAACAAAGTGGCATGGCCTCTGTTCTGATCCACTTAGTATTTGTGACTCGTCGAAGTCAGGCCTTTCCTCAGCTCACAGACACAGGAATCAGCTCCTAGGCGTCCATTTCCTGAAGCAAAAGGACATATTGACATGCAAGAAATTGGAGATTTCTCAGTGTCTCTGTCACTGCTCAGCTTAAGATGGAACAAACTAGAACCAAGGAATATTTTTCTGTTATACATCAAGTGGAGCATAGACAATCAGTGGGTTGAACAGATATAGATCCCATGTGAGATGACAAATTGGAATGCTAGTTTTCCATCTTACAATGTCATTCACTTTTCCAAAATTTAAGTATATAAATAGTATTTTATGAATTATTACAAACATAATATAAAAAATAATAAATTTTTTTCCCCCACGAAGTGTAAGAGTCCCAACTATGAGAAGACATCTTTAAGCCATCTATTATCAGACTAATTCTCGCTCGAGACAGATAGATTCTTTGCAGAAGGCAAAGCTCTAGCTTCAAGTTTTTAACGGCTGCATACATAAAGACAGTTCAAACCCGCGACCTCATTTAAATTAAAAAAATCCCTTATCAACTCACATTCCGTCTTTGGGTTAAAAAATAATAACTTTAAGTTACATAAAAATTAATGCTAAGCATGATGTCCGGTAATTTGTTAAACTCTCTTTCAAATGATGTCTTGTGAAGGTGGGTAATGCCTGTCTTTTCTGTACTCTAAACAAATTAACTAGTACTGATCAGACCAGACTTTGCGCATCATATAGAAGTAACAACAGAACTTACGGGAGTGTTGCATTGTCTCGTAGAGGTGAATCTCAGTTCAATAAGGTTAAGGTGAAAACAAAAGCCATTAATTGCTGCTGTGCCTCGTTTACATGAATCGTAGTTTTGGTAAATGGGACATCGTGCAATACACCCAATAACCATTTAATGTCCTGTACTGGTACTGGCACCACCTGCCGAACTTATTGGTACTCCTTGACCCGCGGGTCGCCTAATACAAGCAATGGCATCGACATTCAAGAATTGCAGGTGCAAAATCAAGGCACAAGTACAAGGTCGCTTCAAATTGGACGTAACTAAAAACCACTGTAGATAACAACAAAACAAGGTAAAATGGCTCTGTGATTAAACACGTAAAGCTCGTCCAAATTAGAGTAAACCCCCGCAGCTCCGGCGACTGAGTCGTAGTCCTCCATGTCACCCTCCATGCTCTTCTTAACCCTCCCAGCAATCACTCTGCATACCATCATTGCCCTCTTGTGATCACTAAGACCGCCATCCCCTGATATTTCGGCTTTGTCATGTGCTTTTCCACTTGTTGCCGTGGTTAAAATCCCATGTCCATGGACATTTATAGTGGTCGATTCTTTAAAGCCATTCTTGATGATACTACAGACATTACAGTGAGGGATGGAATTGCACAAGTTGGATGATCCGTTCAGGCCTAGAGAGCATGTAAATGTGGTGGAGTGAAACCTCAGGAGCTCATTGCCGTCTGCTATGCATCTTGGGTGTTTCTTTGACAGTTTTGTGGCCTTGGATTTGATGGAATCTATAGGAGCATCACATATTCACCAACCACATTGACCATGTCAACCTGTTGTTATGATAAGCACTGATCTCTGTTATCTACTAGCTACAATATAGGTGTTTCAAATTCAAATTACTTATCCAGTAAATCGCTGATAGATAACATGTATTGTATTTAAACTCTTATAGAATGAAGAAGGTTAAGCTTCCTTACCAAACACTTTCAATTATATGGTATCAGAGCACTCTTTACTCAAACGAGTTTGATCCAATTTTCTTCCCTTTCCTCTCACCATGACCGGCAAGAAACAATCACTCTGTTGTCAACTCCGACAACACCGCAACCACCACACCAATTGTGCAATTCAATCCCGCATCCCAATTGCCCATTAAACTGATCGGAAGTGTCAATTTTTCAACTTGGAAAGCTCAAGTCTCAATGCTACTGCACGGCCACGATTTGTTTGGCCATCTTGATGGCTCGAAACTAATCCCTCCTCGCACCACCGGCACGAATCAGCTGCCCAACCCAGCCTACAATCTCTGGTTCCGACAGGACCAACTCATTCAAAATGCCCTAATGGCCTCAGTCGATCCCACCATTGCGCCCACAATTGCCAATGCTGATTCGGCATCCCAAGCCTGGACCGCCTACACCCGCTTTATGCGAACAAATCCCATCCCGCATCTTTAGCCTTCGAGACCAACCTAGCTCGCTTAACCAAAGATTCTCAAACCATGACTGATTACCTCCACCGTGTTCGAGCCCTAGCCGATGAACTAGCCCAAGCGGCGCCCCATTAGCCAACGAAGAAATGATCGCTCAAATCCTTCGTGGCCTAGGATCTCAATATCGCGAGATCTCACCGCTATCCGTGCTCGTGACACCACCATCTCCTATGAGGACTCAGATGACAAACTTCGGATCATGAGGTGTTCATCCAACACGAGGACACAAAGAAATCGGCCGCCAGATCACAACCGCCGTGGCTACCCGAACCAAGACTCAACAACTCCAACTCCAAACCAAATCGCCGCAACTCACGTACCATGGCGATCAAGTGACCGCTGACCACCAAAGCCGCCGATGGCGAGTCTAATCGGACCTCCAATGGGCGAGAAGGCAAAGAACCAAAGTGATGTCGTCGGTGTCAACTCGCCGCAGACTAGGTCATGAAGCGAATGTATGCGATCTCGCTCACAATCATTTTGAAGCAAAGCTAATTATGCAATGGGC
Organism: Erythroxylum novogranatense; assembly: GCA_029891385.1. Taxonomy (NCBI): domain Eukaryota; kingdom Viridiplantae; phylum Streptophyta; class Magnoliopsida; order Malpighiales; family Erythroxylaceae; genus Erythroxylum; species Erythroxylum novogranatense. The sequence goes on along the minus strand of JAIWQS010000172.1, from coordinate 6,985 downwards.
CACCGACCACTACAAATCCATGGATCCTTGACTCAGCGCCTCATCATATAACCACCGAGACACACAACATGCCCAATATGTTGGTTCAACGCAGATAACAATGGGTAACGGATGAAAATCTCGACACCCATTCCGCATAACTCACTTAAATGCATCAAATAAGAATTTCCAGCTTTCTCATACACTCAGGCACTGATATAAAGCGTAACCTCATTTCGCCTCTCGCTTTGTCGTGATAACCACACTTCCATTGAATTTTTCCAACATTTTTTGTGTGAAGGACATCCGACGAGGACGCCACTGGTGCAAGGTCGAGTAAAGATGGCTTATGAATGGCCCAAACCAAATCAACCGCAAGCCTACACCGTCAATAAACTCACCTCCTCGAACACATGGCACCACAGATTAGGACATCCCCATTCTAGAGTATTGAATTTTATTTGCAGAAATATTCCTTACCTTTTTCCAATCATGACAAATTTACATTCTGAACTCGTGTCAATGCAATAAAGCTCATCGCTTGCCATTTCAAGAGTTTAATTTCGTTAGCACAACACCGCTATAAACAATTTTTAGTGACTTATGGGGACCTTCACCAATTGTTTCCATTGACAAAAAGGTTTATTATTGTGTCTTTGTTGATCACTTTACCAAGTATATGTGGATTTACACCTTGACTCAAAAAATGAAGTCCATCAAATTTTTCAAAACCTTCACCCATCGCTAGAAAAAGCGCTTGGTAACAAAATTATTTCATTCTATAATTGATGGTGGGACAGTAATTCAAGAGTCTAGCTCCTATCTTAAATCAAATGGCATTGAACATCTCATCACCACCCATACACATTCCAAAGGGTAGCCATCGTCGAGCGCCGCCATAGGCACATAATCGAACAATTTAAACTCTACTTCACGCCGCCAACCTACCACCAAGTCTTTGGTCCTTGCTTGTCACCATGCAAGATACTTGATCAATCGAATGCCCACCTCATTATTAGACAACAAGTCCCCAGATGAGATGCTATTTCATAAATCCCCTGACTTTGTCGCTTTAAAAAGTTTTGGGTCCCTCTGCTATCCGTGGCTCAAGCCTTATGCCTCCAATAAACTTGAGCCTAAATCGAAACCTTGTGTCTACCTAGGAATGTCTCTTTCCCACCACTGCCATCAATGCTTCGATCCAGTCCAAAACAAAATATACCTGTCCCGTGATGTTATTTTTTACGAAGATGTGTTTCCTTTTCGGTCACAGTTTGCCCATTTGTTGCCTACACACCGACGTCTTGAGTGGGATATGCCACCGATCATCGCCCCGAATACACAGACGCCAAGTCTTCCAGTACATCTTGACTTACCTACTCCCATCTCTACATCGTGAATCGCTTCTTCCACAAGCCATCGCCTCCAGCAGCGCCCCATCGGCTCCACACTCGCCCTTGAGTACGCTCTCATCACTCATGAGATAACCCAACCCAACACTCACCCTTCCCTCACCGAGTCAACCCAAAGGTAACGTCACCTACCCAAATGCATTACCTGCACTACATGTGACCTGATCCACCACCACCTTCAGAGTGTCCAACCTCGTAACCGAATCATCACCCGATCCCAAAACAATATCTTCAAACCTAAACCCAAGTTCAACTACATGGCTTCCATTGCTCCATCTCGTCACTCCAACCACAGCTAAACAAGCCAAGAAATACCAAGAATGGAGAGATGCGATGATGGTCGAATATCATGCTTTATTGAAAACAAAACTTGGGAATTGGTTCCAGAGACCCATCCAAAATGTTGTTGCTTGAAATGGTCAGTATGAATTAAACGGAAACCAGATGGATCGATTGACCGATACAAAGCACTACCGGTGGCTTAAAGGGTTCACTCAACGCCTGGGTATTGACTATCACTCCACTTTCACTACAATAGTCAAGTCGACGACAATCCGATTGGTTCTTTCGATTCGCTATTAGCAAGAATTGGGTACTTGACACTTGATGTGAATAATGCGTTTTTAAGGGGAGCTCCAAGAGAGGTATATATGGCTCAACCGCCGGGCTATGAATGTCCTGAAAAGCCGACTATGTATGTCGACTCAAAGCCATCTACGGTCTCAAACAAGCACCGCTATTCAGCACTGCTCTCACTCAACATTTGCATCCTTGGGTTTGTAAATCAAATCGATCCTCTCTATTTATTATGCATTCGACAAATTCATCTTCTCACGTTTTCTTGTCACGTTGATGATATAATAGTGACAGAGTCATGAATTGTCGGTCACTCGAAGTTATTGCCTCTCGCACAACGTTCTCAATAAAAGATTTGGGCCACCTACATTATTTCCTCGAGTCGAGGTTGTTCGAACGTCCAAGGGCATCACTTTGTCTCAAGCAAGTTATCTCGGTGACCTTCTCAATGCCGAGAACATGAATGAGTGCAAAGCCGCCACAACACCTATGAAAGCAACACGCTACCCTTAAAGTCGAATGATGGCTCGCTCCTCGTGATGCAACACGCTTTCGCAAGTACTTGGTAAATTACGAGATCTTTCCTTTACAAGACCCAGACATAAATTACTCGGTTAACAAATTGTCCCAATTTATGCACTCACCGATCGAAGTTACATTGGAAAGCACTTAAGCGAGTGCTTCGATATCTCCGTGGTACCTCTCATTATGGCTTGCACTTGCAAGCAAATGTGATCATAGTCCGTCCATGTATCCGACGCCGATCGGGGGGATGTTGATGATCGCCACTCGACATCCGCCATATTCTCTTCTTTACCGTAATCCTATCATTGGGCATCCAGAAACAACAAACCGTCGCCCATCATCCATCGAGGCCGAAGTTCAAGGTCATACTATCGCTGTATCTGAAGTGATTTGGGTACAAAATCTACTTCAAGAATTGCTTACACCCCTCCCTTGTCCTCCAACAATATTTTGTGACAATGTTGGTGTCCTCTACTTGAGCCACAATCCAGCTATACAAACTAGGATGAAGCATGCTGCAGTTGACTTTCACTATGTTCGAAACAAGGTATTGCAGAAACAAATTCGGGTGGATCATGTTCATGCGCACGATCAGCTCGCTGATACACTCACCAAACCGCTGGCCAAGTCTCTATTCACCCTCAATCTGTCCAAGCTTGGTGTTGTCTCGACTACACAGCTTGAGGGGGGCATATAGGAGCATCACATATTCACCAACCACATTGACCATGTCAACCTGTTGTTATGATAAGCACTGATCTCTGTTATCTACTAGCTACAATATAGGTGTTTCAAATTCAAATTACTTATCTGTAAATCAGTGATAGATAACATGTACAGTTGTATTTAAACTCTTATACAGAATGAAGAAGGTTAAGCTTTCCTTACCAAACACTTTCAATTATAGAATCCCTGTACTCTTCAAATTTGGAGATGGTTCTTTGTGTGTTGTGGACTTTGAGGATGCGATCTATTTTGCAAACGGGAGTTTGTTTCTTTAGCCAGCTTGATTGGAATATGATTTCCACTATATTCTTGCTTGTATCCTCTGGTCCCAGTTCAGAAACTGTGATATTTGGTAACATCACGATAGAGGGATGAGTGGTTTAAACAGTATAAGTGGAAAAAGATGCATCAGAAGTACAAAGTTGAACGAGTTAATTACCTGCATGTCTAACAGCCTGATGAAGCTCCAAGCTTTCAGCTTTCGTGAAAATCTCACCACACTCAGGGCAAGAGCAAATGCTACCTCTCATTGAAGGATCTCTGGCTATTCCAAGAACAGGATCAACCACCATTCGACACTCGTAGCAACCAGAGAACCTCCTGAACGGCATTCCTTTAAAGGAAGTCCCGCCGCTAATCAGGGAGTTGGAAGGCAGAGAGTGAAGAATTAGTAGTGAAACAGCCCCATTTAGCTCACGTAAAGGAGTTTTCATGGATCTGCTTGAAGCATCGTGACTACTAGTGGAGCCCATTGATGCCCTTTTCACGGACTTCAGGGAGGCTATTTCAGGCCCATGCATGACCTTTGTGTTATTACAAAGAGAGCCTGAACACCTCAACTTCTTGCATCTTTTGCTGGTTTCCTCCAAAGCTTGTTCTTGATACTTGTGATGTTTCTTTTCCTTTGTTTGAGGTTGGTGTTGTTGAAGTTGCTTTTGTTGCTCGGTTCTTGCTTTTGCTGTTGCGATTGTTTTGTTGCTTTGCTTCCTGCTGCTGCAGTTGTAGGTGGAGGTATTTGCAGTTGAAAATGCCCTTATTGCGAACCAGGAAGGATTCTTATCCAACTTCTGAGACAAAGGTATTTGGTTTTGATGGATGGCTTTGTTGGGCATTTTAGGGGCTTTATGTTTAGCCATTGGAAAGGAACTGACATAGAACCGGAGCTAAGCTGCTGAAGGTATAGTACTTACCTTTAAATTCCTGGCATGAGCTAGAAGGAAGAGTTGCAGACAAAGCTTCTCTCTATAAGTTTTGTAGTTGACATAGAGCTCTTGGACATATAAAAGTTATATAAAGAAGATTAATTGCTTAGAAGCTGGCCATTCATTTGCACGACAGGCATTTGGATCAATCGGGGAAGAAAAACCATCTGGGTCCACCGTATTTAAAATAATGAAGGACGATCTTCACTCCGTTACTGTCAAGTGAGTTGATTGAAAATGGTGGGGCACTTTCTTTCTCTTATTTTTAGTTTCAAGACACAGCGTATCAAAATGTTACTTTCAATAAGGGATTCCATTAAAAGTACAATAATTAGGTGATCAAGTTATTATCTTCCAAAGAAATCATTTTTTCTTTTTAATACCTACTAATTAAATTGTTTATGCATGTAATAATATAATTTGAATAAATTATTTGATTATATAATAATCTAAATTTAAATGACAAATTTTATTTAATTAATATTTGTAAATTCAATGTATTTTTATCTATTTATCATTTTAAACCATTAAAATATAAATAATAATTCTCAGTACTTCAAAACATAAAAGACAGCTAATTATGTTATACTTATTAAGCAAGGAAGAAATTATTATTAGTTTATTACCAATGTTTTAAAATTGTACTAAAAGTTAAACCAGTAAGAAAAGAAGTTTAAGCTTTAAAAGCTGCCCAACTGATATTATACTATCAGTCTATCATAAAATCAGCTAAAAATTAAATAAAATTTAAAGTTTTGAAATTTAATTGAAAGAGAGTAAGATTGTCTATCAAAAATTTGAAATTATTTTAAAATTATTAGATAAAATTAATTAATTTATTTTAGTTTATAATAAATTATTTATTTACAAAAATTGATTCTTTAATTAATAAATTAATCAGATTTTAATAACAAAAGTTATTAAAATAAATTGAATCTGAAAGTTAAAAACTAAATTAAAAATTTGAACAATTAACAACCGAATTAGTTGAATTTTTAATAATTGACTATTACGTTACCCTTGTAGTTGTACACTCTTGGCAAATAACAGTGAAAACTGCAACCCTTAATAGTCCTACGATGCCGTTTTGTGCATAAGTAGATCGTTGCAGCAGTAACCATCCCGAGATGGAGTTCTTGGACAAAGTGCAATAGAAAATTACAGAGTTATGAACTTCTTATAGGGAAAAGCTGCTTATGTTTCTTTTTGCCTCAAAATCATGCCCGCAACGACAATCCCATACGCTAATGTCATAAAGCTTTGCACTTTACGATGATCAACCCAATAAAACACGCATCTTTCACAAACTAATGTACTATCATCCACCTTTTGTTTTCCTTTTATGCCCATTGTTCACAATCACTTCACTCTCTGCTGAAACGTTAACGTTTCGGCTCTATCTTTGCCCTTTAAAGTAATTTAGTTGTCGGATAAGTTTGGTTTTATTCTTAGTTTAAGGGTGCAAACTGCAAAGCACCAGACAAGTTAGAGCGAGCCTGGTTCAAAATTTGAATGTTCTTTTTGCGCTTTTATAATCAGGCTTTGTTATAAACAAACAGGGATCAATCAGGCCCTTTTTCATATGTTTGAAGACCCATCGGCCCACAGCACACTGTAACATAATTTGAATCTCCCACTCTACTAATAGGTAGACAGCGTCACTCTATTCTTGTGGTATTGATTCTTGTCTTGAGTGGACTAAACGTAGAGAGCTTAACAAAGCGAATCTGGAATAAAAAGCTGGAGCGATGGGATGTTTGATTGTGGTAGACAGAACAGAAAAAACTGTATCCGTCTGTGTGACACAAAGTGTTTGGTTGCGATGTGAGCGAATCTAAATTGTGTCAATGACAAAATGCCCACGATATTAAAAATGATTAACAATGTGTTATGAATTGATAAGTTTATTGAATGAGAAGTTTTAGTTAAAAAGTGAACAACTAATAATAATAACAATTTCAAATTAAGATTAAATAATAATAATAATAATAATAATAATAATAATAATAATAATAATAATAATAATAATAATAACAACAACAATAAAAATAACAACAAAATTAATTTGAATTAATAAATAAGGCAACATGTATAATCATAATTAATATATTAATAATAATTACACATATATGATAATAATAATAATAATAATAATAATAATAATAATATTGTAGAATAATAAGAATACTAATACTATATAACCATAATGAATACAATAATAATAACAATGATTGTGATGATGATGATGATGATAATAATAACAATAATAATTATAATTATAATTATAATTGTAATTAGAATAATAAATAGTATGTTATTATTTTACAAATAATAACAATAATAATAATAAAGAAATAATTATGATTTCTTATTGATAATATTAATTATGTGCAAACAGAACATCTAAGCATTCATTAAATCAATTACAAAATAGGTTCAACATACATTCATAACATTAATTACATAATGGGTTCAACATACATTCTAAACAAACATCTAGCATTAATATTTGGGGTGACATATTTGGTTCACATACATTAACGCCTTAGAATTTAGAAATAATTT